>JARQOC010000272.1:0-103409 GCA_033576535.1 Allobates femoralis
AAAAAATGACCCGCAGCACTTTGTAACGATCAGCGACCTCACAGCAGGGGCCTGACCGCTGCAAAATGTCACACAGAACGACATCGTTGGAAAGATCTTTGTAACGTCACAGTTACAACGATCTCTCTAACGATATCGTTATGTGAGACAGGGCCTTAACTTCTCCCTTTGAGTTTGTTTTTAGAGTGCGAGTCTGGAACTCCTGTTTTTTTGTTTTTAAATTGAGCTTCTCTCAGAATGTGGTTTTACCGTAAGTCATAAATAAACACAAAGCAGATCAGAGTAGGATAGTTATTTGGTGACTTTGGCCACAACACAGGTCACAATGTGCTGCTGCTGCATCATAGCTTAATGTTGAGGAATGAAGTTGCATTGTGGCCCACTGTGGTATTGTGACAAACAATTTACAAAAAAATCTGAATGGGTCTGACTTCTTGGGTCTTGCTTGTTGTGTTAGCATTATTCTTGGCAGGTTTGATGACATCACTGAGCAAATGACATCACAACTGATATAGAATGTACAAAGTTCTACACTGTGGCCATCTTGTGCCACTAGGACCTTACAACCGGAATGGACGAACCCAGGTAGGGAGCTCTTTTCTTATAGAGGGGATATAGCAGCTAAAACCTCTTGCAATCAACTGTTATTGCTGTAGAATGAGGTTGCATTGAGACCGCTGGGTTATTGTGACAAGCAATTTACAAAAATAAATCTGAATGGGTCTGACTTTTTGCAACTTGCTTTTTATGGTCGTAGTAGTCTTGGGTTTGTAATGAAACCCCATTCAAATACATGGCACAGTGATGTTGAAGCAGACCATAATTATTTGGACTGCACATCATGTTTAGCAGCCAAAGTTGCCTTGTAACTGCAGCCTTACAAACACCCCATCAGGACGACGGCAGTGACTGATTCTTAGTGTCCCAAGTCCCCTGTTTATTGAGAGCTGGGTATCTCCAAGTCCCATACACAGTGAGTGGAGTGGCAAAACATAGGCTTTGATCATTCACACAAATTGGTTGTACCCCAGCAATGGGAAACCTAATGTGTAAAGAGTTGTAATTGTGACAAAACTATAGATGGGCAAATGAATTCACAGGACCCTGGTCCAGCGGCCATGCCAGCATTCTGTGGCTTTTGAATGACAGATGTGTACCTTCCACCTGCTACCTCCAAACATACCTGAGGTAGGTTCATAGGTGGAAGAAACCCCAGGCCTTGCTTGGCTTTATTAGTCCTGTCAATAGTAGTGAAAGGGGTATTCCCATCTCCAAGATCCTATCCCAAATTGTAGTAGGTGCAATAATAATAATAATAATAGCAAATCCCTCCACTTAGAAATGTAGTATAGTTCTCCTGATTAGCTAATGTCACTTACATCATATGAAGCATTCCAGCTTATGTATCCATGGTTACAACCACACATATAGTGACAGTTACATAGGTATCCATGGTTACTAAGCTGTAATGCATGAGGTACACATGTGCCATTTAGAGTCATATACACACATAGTGCATACGTACCCTGCGATCAATGATACATGAACTCCAATATTGCTGTAATCGTTAAAAAATGTCAAGTACTAACGTATCAATTTTTTTTAAGCAAAAAGTGCAAAAGCCTCCAACCAACCGAAATATGGATGATCAGTAACATCATGTCCTGTCTCTCCAGGTGTGTGGGTCCTATATTTTTTCTTTATAATACATATTGGGATTTTTGCTATGTGATGTCTATGTACACCCCTGCAGGTACAGAGCTCTTTACTTGTCTGACAGCTAAAACCTCTTGCAATCAGCTGTTATTGTTGTGTGAAGCCGAGCTTCTACAGGACACGTAATATTACAGCCCTAATGGGAGGGTTCTATGTAATACATTTGTTGAGTCTGGTTTAGAGTTTGATCTAATAACGTGCATGTACACCAGGCCGGCATCAGCACCCAGGCAAGTGTTGGGGCCCTGGGAAAACAGGAGGGCCCACTCGCTGTGACACAGGTTGGGACAACTCCATATGGCTTCATTATTGGGTAGTTTTGCCATCCACGTCAGGAATGGCAGTATGGAGTCCTGAGTTTTCCTTTAGAACATAGGGCACTGGATAATATGGAATAAAATAGATGGGTCCCTTAAAATGTGCATCTCATAATTATATGCAGGGTTGTTGCCGATTTATTAAAGAGGACCCATCGACCCCTGATGCCTTCCAAAGTGAAAGCACCACTGAATGTAGCGTGTCTGCTGCGTTCAGGGAAGGGGTCTCCGATGTCTCCCGCCCCCTGTAAGTAATACACTATTAAGAAAGTCTTAAGATAAGAAGCCTGAAGGGATTTACTGATTATGTAGTCCTCGCTGTTCACAGGGTCATCCTGACCCCTGCCTCTCTGTTCCGCCTCCTGCCTTTCTGGGTACCCTCCTTGTTGTGCGCATGCCTCAGCGTCTGAACTCACACAGGCGCACAGCAAGGAATTAGTAGGAGCGGGTCCCGGCTGCTGGAAAGTCAGCGCCAGAGCCTGCCCTGCTAAAGATCATGCTGAATGCATACAGCAGGGCGGGCTCTGGCGCTGACGTTCCCGCGCATGCCTCTGGACTTCCTATCTTAAAACTGTCAAAATTGTTTATTACAGGTTGAATGGGGGGGTCGGTAGAGACATGGGAGACTCCTTCTCTGAATGCAGCATACACGTTGCATCTAGTGGTGCTTTCCCTTTGGAAAGCATGGGGGGTGGGGGGGTGACAGGTCCTCTTTAAAGTGAACTATTCCTTTATGTTTTAATCTCGATATATAAGAACAGCAGTGACCGTGATATCATAGATCACACAACATCACTGACTTTCCGTGACTTCACAATCAGAATAGAAGGTACCAAGTTCTAAACCTGAATCATTTTTTGTTTTTAGACCCAGACAACAGGAAGGTGACAAGCAGGGCTGTAGAGTCTGAGTCTGTGTCTCGATTCAGGGAAGTTGAGAAGAGTCAGATGTTTCGACTTCACAGCCCTGGTGACAAGTCCAGGTGAGTATTTCTGTGGAGCTCATGCCAGCAGCCACAGCCTACGGGCGGCCCCCCCTCCCCCGCTTTGCGGCCTACGGGCGGCCCCCCTTCCCCGCTTTGCGGCCTACGGGCGGCCCCCTCCCCCGCTTTGCGGCCTACTGGTAGCCCCCCTCCCCCGCTTTGCGGCCTACGGGCGGCCCCCTCCCCCCGCTTTGCGGCCTACGGGCGGCCCCCCTCCCCCGCTGTGCGGCCTACGGGCGGCCCCCCCTCTCCCGCTGTGCGGCCTACCGGTGGCCCCCCTCCCCCACTTTGTGGCCTAAGGGCGGCCCCCCCTCCCCCGCTTTGCGGCCTACGTGAGGCCCCCCTCCCCTGCTTTGCGGCCTACGGGCGGCCCCCCTCCCCTGCTTTGCGGCCTGTGGGCGTCCCCCCTCCCCTGCTTTGCGGCCTACGGGCGGCCCCCCTCTCCCCGCTTTGCGGCCTACGGGCGGCCCCCCCTCCCCCGCTGTGCGGCCTACGGGCGGACCCCCTCCCCCGCTTTGCGGCCTACGGGCGGCCCCCCCTCCCCCGCTTTGCGACCTATGGGCGGCCCCCCCTCCCCCGCTTTGCGGCCTACGGGCGGCCCCCCCTCCCCCGCTGTGCGGCCTATGGGCGGCCCCCCTCCCCCGCTTTGCGGCCTACGTGAGGCCCCCCTCCCCTGCTTTGCGGCCTACGGGCGGCCCCCCCTCCCCCGCTGTGCGGTCTAAGGGCGGCCCCCCCTCCCCTGCTTTGCGGCCTACGGGCGGCCCCCCTCCCCCGCTGTGCGGTCTAAGGGCGGCCCCCCCTCCCCTGCTTTGCGGCCTACGGGCGGCCCCCCTCCCCTGCTTTGCGGCCTACGGGCGGCCCCCCCTCCCCCGCTTTGCGGCCTACGGGCGGCCCCCCTCCCCCGCTGTGCGGTCTAAGGGCGGCCCCCCCTCCCCTGCTTTGCGGCCTACGGGCGGCCCCCCCTCCCCCGCTGTGCGGCCTACCAGTGGCCCCCCTCCCCCGCTTTGTCGCCTTTCCGCCGCTTTGCGGCCTACGGGCGGCCCCCCTCCCCCGCTTTGCGGCCTACGGGCGGCCCCCCTCCCCCGCTTTGCGGCCTACGGGCGGCCCCCCTCCCCCGCTGTGCGGCCTATGGGCGGCCCCCCCTCCCCTGCTTTGCAGCCTACGGGCGGCCCCCCTCCCCTGCTTTGCGGCCTACGGGTGCCCCCCCTCCCCGCTTTGCGGCCTACGGGCGGCCCCCCTCCCCCGCTTTGCGGCCTACGGGCGGCCCCCCTCCCCCGCTGTGCGGCCTATGGGCGGCCCCCCTCCCCTGCTTTGCGGCCTACGGGCGGCCCCCCTCCCCTGCTTTGCGGCCTACGGGTGGCCCCCTACCCGCTTTGCGGCCTACGGGTGCCCCCCCTCCCCCGCTTTGCGGCCTACGGGCGGCCCTCCTCCCCCGCTTTGCGGCCTATGGGCGGCCCCCCTCCCCTGCTTTGCGGCCTACGGGCGGCCCCCCTCCCCTGCTTTGCGGCCTACGGGCGGCCCCCTCCCCCGCTTTGCGGCCTACGGGTGCCCCCCCTCCCCGCTTTGCGGCCTACGGGCGGACCCCCCTCCCCCGCTTTGCGGCCTACGCGGCGCCCCCCTCCCCTGCTTTGCGGCCTACGGGCGGCCCCCCCTCCCCCGCTGTGCGGCCTACGGGCGGCCCCCCTCCCCCGCTTTGCGGCCTACGGGCGGCCCCCCTCCCCCGCTTTGCGGCCTACGGGCGGCCCCCCTCCCCCGCTTTGCGGCCTACGGGCGGCCCCCCTCCCCCGCTGTGCGGTCTAAGGGCGGCCCCCCCTCCCCTGCTTTGCGGCCTACGGGCGGCCCCCCTCCCCTGCTTTGCGGCCTACGGGCGGCCCCCCCTCCCCCGCTTTGCGGCCTACGGGCGGCCCCCCTCCCCTGCTTTGCGGCCTATGGGCGGCCCCCTCCCCCGCTTTGCGGCCTACGGGTGCGCCCCCTCCCCCGCTTTGCGGCCTACGGGCGGCCCCCCTCCCCCGCTTTGCGGCCTACGGGCGGCCCCCCCTCCCCCGCTGTGCGGCCTATAGGCGGCCCCCCTCCCCCGCTTTGCGGCCTACATGAGGCCCCCCTCCCCTGTTTTGCGGCCTACGGGAGGCCCCCCTCCCCCGCTTTGCGGCCTACGGGCGGCCCCCCTCCCCTGCTTTGCGGCCTACGGGCGGCCCCCCTCCCCCGCCTTGCGGCCTACGGGCGGCCCCCCTCCCCCGCTTTGCGGCCTACGTGAGGCCCCCCTTCCCTGCTTTGCGGCCTACGGGCGGCCCCCCTACCCCGCTTTGCGGCCTACGGGCGGCCCCCCTCCCCTGCTTTGCGGCCTACGGGTGCCCCCCCTCCCCCGCTTTGCGGCCTACGGGCGGCCCCCCTCCCCTGCTTTGCGGCCTACGTGAGGCCCCCCTCCCCCGCTGTGCGGCCTATGGGCGGCCCCCCCTCCCCTGCTTTGCGGCCTACGGGCGGCCCCCCTCCCCTGCTTTGCGGCCTACGGGTGGCCCCCTCCCCCGCTTTGCGGCCTACGGGTGCCCCCCCTCCCCCGCTTTGCGGCCTACGGGCGGCCCTCCTCCCCCGCTTTGCGGCCTATGGGCGGCCCCCCTCCCCTGCTTTGCGGCCTACGGCGGCCCCCCTCCCCTGCTTTGCGGCCTACGGGCGGCCCCCTCCCCCGCTTTGCGGCCTACGGGTGCCCCCCCTCCCCCGCTTTGCGGCCTACGGGCGGCCCTCCTCCCCCGCTTTGCGGCCTACGGGCGGCCCCCCTCCCCCGCTTTGCGGCCTACGGGCGGCCCCCCTCCCTGCTTTGCGGCCTACGGGCGGCCCCCTCCCCCGCTTTGCGGCCTACGGGCGGCCCCCTCCCCTGCTTTGCGGCCTACGGGCGGCCCCCTCCCCCGCTTTGCGGCCTACGGGCGGCCCCCCTACCCCGCTGTGCGGCCTACGGGCGGCCCCCCTCCCCCGCCTTGCAGCCTACGGGCGGCCCCCCTCCCCCGCTTTGCGGCCTACGTGAGGCCCCCCTCCTTTGCTTTGCGGCCTACGGGCGGCCCCCCTCCCCCGCTTTGCGGCCTACGGGCGGCCCCCCCTCCCCCGCTGTGCGGCCTATGGGCGGCCTCCCTCCCCCGCTTTGCGGCCTACGTGAGGCCCCCCTCCCCTGTTTTGCGGCCTACGGGCGGCCCCCCCTCCCCCGCTGTGCGGCCTACGGGCGGCCCCCCTCCCCCGCTTTGCGGCCTACGGGCGGCCCCCCTCCCCCGCTTTGCGGCCTACGGGTGCCCCCCCTCCCCGCTTTGCGGACTACGTGCGGCCCCCCTCCCCCGCTGTGCGGCCTATGGGCGGCCCCCCCTCCCCCGCTTTGCGGCCTACGGGCGGCCCCCCTCCCCCGCTGTGCGGCCTATGGGCGGCCCCCCCTCCCCTGCTTTGCAGCCTACGGGCGGCCCCCTCCCCCGCTTTGCGGCCTACGGGTGCCCCCCCTCCCCCGCTTTGCGTCCTACGGGCGGCCCCCCTCCCCCGCTTTGCGGCCTACGGGCGGCCCCCCTCCCCGCTTTGCGGCCTACGGGCGGCCCCCTCCCCCCGCTTTGCGGCCTACGGCGGCCCCCCTCCCCTGCTTTGCGGCCTACGGGCGGCCCCCTCCCCCGCTTTGCGGCCTACGGGCGGCCCCCCTCCCCTGCTTTGCGGCCTACGGGCGGCCCCCTCCCCCGCTTTGCGGCCTACGGGCGGCCCCCCTCCCCGCTTTGGCGGCCCGGCGACGCCCCCTCCCCTGCTTTGCGGCCTACGGGCCCCCTCCCCCGCTTTGCGGCCTACGGCGGCCCCCCTCCCCTGCTTTGCGGCCTACGGGCGGCCCCCTCCCCCGCTTTGCGGCCTACGGGCGGCCCCCCTCCCCCGCTGTGCGGCCTACGGGCGGCCACCCTCCCCCGCTTTGCGGCCTACGGGCGGCCCCCCCTCCCCCGCTTTGCGGCCTACGGGCGGCCCCCCTCCCCCGCTGTGCGGCCTACGGGCGGCCCCCCCTCCCCCGCTTTGTGGCCTACGGGCGGCCCCCCTCCCCCGCTTTCCGGCCTACGGGCAGCCCCCCCTCCCCCGCTGTGCGGCCTACGGGCGGCCCCTCTCCCCCGCTTTGGGGCCTACGGGCGGCCCCCCCTCCCCCGCTTTGCGGCCTACGGGCGGCCCCCCTCCCCCGCTTTGCGGCCTACGGGCGGCCCCCTCCCCCGCTTTGCGGCCTACGGCGGCCCCCCTCCTTAGCTTTGCGGCCTACGGGCGGCCCCCCTCCCCGCTTTGCGGCCTACGGGCGGCCCCCCTCCCTCGCTTTGCGGCCTACGGGCGGCCCCCCTCCCCCGCTTTGCGGCCTACGGGCGGCCCCCCTACCCCTCTTTGCGGCCAACGGGAGCCCCCCCCCCCCCCCCCCCCCCGTTTTGCCAGCTTCGCAGCCTCCCTCCATATGCTTTGCCCAGAGCATCCATCGTGCTAGATTGTGAGCTTCTAGTGGCAGGCGGCATGTCTTTCTTTCCATGATGTACAGTTATTCAGCAATATGCAGCAGGACAGACTTGATCCAGGGAGATATCCGATCGCCAGAATTGGGGTCAGGAAGGAATTTTTTTTCCCCCTGAGGTAGAACACTCCGGGGGTTTTCTTCGCCTTCCTCTGGATCTTTGGGTTGGGTGGCTCATCAGGTCTGCAATGTCCACAGCAAGTTCTGTGGTCCCCATCGGGGCTGGACCTGAGAGTCACTTTGACCTTTAATTTATTAAAGAGTCGGTAATATTTTCATTACAATGTTGCTTATTGCTATTCCAATTAATAAAAAAAAAATTATAGATAATATACTGTGGTGTGTGTTTTATTTGTCTGCACTTCACCCTACACAGTGATAATCGCTCAACACTCCAGAACTACAACGGACTGACCTGCTGATCTGGCATCTAATAACGTGTCTCATCTGCTATATACATGGTGGCAGCTACTGCAGGACCAGGGACTATAGGGGGCGATGTACACTGAGGGGGATCACATTACTCCAGCCACAATAACATCACCTGTCCAAACTTACCGTATTTCACTAGTTATGGTGTTCAGTCTCTGTGATGGGGCACTCACATTGTATAGATACTACTGTATATAATACTACCAGAGAAGACCGGGCCACAGACGCAGAATACAGGAGACACAGGAAAAGTCATACAATAGATAGAGAGGTGACTCAGGGCGTAACAAGTAGCCACAGGGGTCGAGGGACAAAACTTGGGGCTCACTTGAGAATGATCACACATTCACTATGACCGGCTATAGCAATATAAATAGAAAAAAAAAAGAAATTAACAACCGAAATCCATACTGAGCTATATTAAAAACAGTTTAGAATGGAGGAATTGCACAGATGTTGGTGGTCTGACTCACATCTTCTGGGGATGTGCTGTGCTTAAGTCCTTCTGGTTTGAAGTGGAGTCCCTAATTAACTCACTAACTAGTCTACACTTAAAATTAAATCCCAACCTAGTACTACTTCTTTTGGGCTTGGAGGCATTCCCGAGGGTACATAGACCAATCATCGCACATATCCTCCTTGCTGCAAAACACACTATAGCTATGAAATGGAGAGATCCCCTTCCTCCCACTATTGACAACTTGGCCGAATCAATAGCTCATCATAATGCTTATGAGTATGCATATGCCATGAGGAACAATTTATTGACTAAGTACAAGTCGAAATGGGATGCTTGGAACCTTCATGTAACCCCTAATGCGGATTGTGGGCCTTGACGTTGGATTGACTTTTAGAAAATAAGAGTAGAAATCCTTACCGCCATGGCTGATTATTTTGAGCTGTTCATACTACAATCGATGCCACAATACCATAATCTTCCCTTCCCTTGTTTGTCCTCCTTTTTATTCCCTTTCTTTTAAACTTATACTTGTTATGATGGAAAAAAAAAAAAAAAAAAACTGTACGCATTTATTACAACACGCTAGTAAGTAGACAATTTGTACAGGTCGATACCTCTCAGTTCTCACGATTCATAGCCACTTCAACATTATCTTGCCACTCATGTGTTAGAAATAAGGCTGAATGAGTATTGTGACATACATGTATATAACATTATCTCTAAGTTTGAACTGATGTAGCTACTTTTGATGTGTCTATTATTTTGTTTTAATAAAAACATTTGAACATAAAAACAGTTTAGAATTGGGGAAAGAAAGAGGGGGATACATACAAATAAGAGGGAATTGCACACTCCATAAAAACATATATATCAATATATATGGAATTAATAAGGAACAGCATGCGAAAACAGTTAGTAATGAAACAATAGTGCCACCAAATAAGGAATCCTGGTATACAAAGACATAAGTGTTAATCTCAAGTGAGGGAGAAGCTATATCACCAGATACACAAGCATGTATCAAAACCTTATGTTACCTATAGATACACACACAATGCTCCTAGAGAAATGGTGTCCACCCCGACGCGTGCTTCATTACTCCACCTGTCAGGGGATGGAGTCCATACATTGTTGGGGCAGTTAAAAAAAATTTTTAAAAAGTGTCCTTTCCAATTAGGTCAGCACACAACTTAAAGTGATGCAAGTGGCTCCCAGGCAAGCGGACATCCGTGTCATGTGACCGGAGACATCAGACCCACATGGAGAATCACGTGGTCCGTCATCACTGGCTGCATATTGATTCAGAGAGGAGAGGAGGATTCAGAGTCTCGGAGGGCACATGCGTGCAACTTGGCTTGAACCATGAAGACAAAAATTCACCATCAGAGGCTGTGGAGCACATGTGTACAAGATAAAAGCAATCATTGTGTCATCCTTATTGCACATCAAGCAAGAATCGTTGTTTTTTTATATACGGGACCATCAATGAAAGCGACATAAAACCACATAACAATAAGTTTGCAATACAATACCAAAATGCAAATAAAGGGCAGAAATAAAGTGACAACTTGACTTAAAGGGAACCTGTCACCTCATGTAAGCCCCCTAACCTGTCAACAGGGCCCCTCACTGGCAAAATTTTGGGGCCCCCTTAGGCTCCACCCCCACCCAAACCACACCCCCACTCAAGCCACACCCCACTCAAGCCACACCCCCACAGTTTTACCACTCACTATTGGAAAAGCTCCACTTCTGTAACATGTTGTCGCCAATCATATGTTAACACGTCGCATCAAAGACCAGGTCACATAAAAACACAGCCATCAGATTATGTACACCTTGTCCGATGCTGCAGTTTGCTGCAGCGTTAATTGGACGATGAACGATAGATTTGAGGTCAGGATCTCAAATCTTGCATGAACAATCCAACGATTTTTTCTTCCTATATCTCTGGTTTACACGCAAGGACGCACAATGGATAGCTTTGAACGATCGCAAATCCGTGACGTTTCAAGGATATCGTTCAGGATATCCCTGCGTGTAACGGCACCAATAGTGTAGTGGGGATAAAAGTTTGATGTTCTGCTAATCAGTGCAGGTCTTTGGTCAGTATTTTACATCACTTATTTGCTAGCCAAAACCAAGAGTGGAACAATCAGAGGAAAAGAATAATAGAAACTCGTCACCACTCCTGTATTTATCACCCACTGCTGGTATTGGCTTATAAGTACTAAGGTAAAAACTCACCAAATACTCGATGTTGTGTGTGCACATGGCATTAACAAAGGCAATTATTTGTTTTAACCAGATAACATTGGTAACTTTATATTTTATCCTGTCTAATATTCATAAGACGGGGAAGGGTGAAGTGTCCAAGCAATTAGTCTGTATTGGTAAACCAAAATAAAAAATGTATAGAGAATAAGTGAGCTCCATAACCAAGACAATCCAAAATACAATACCAAGACTAATAATGCAACATACAAGGGAGAAATATCACCACACCATGATCAGAGCGTACACTACCAGTCACCAAATAATACCACATAGGAGAAATACCGCCACACTATGATCAGAGCGTACACTACCAGTCATCAAATAATACCACATAGGAGAAATACCGCCACACTATGATCAGAGCGTACACTACCAGTCATCAAATAATACCACATAGGAGAAATACCGCCACACTATGATCAGAGCGTACACTACCAGTCAACAAATAATACCACATAGGAGAAATACCGCCACACTATGATCAGCTCACACATTACTATATTCTTATAGTGACAGAAGAATAGCACATACATGTGACAAACCACCACCACATTATGAACAGATAAAGTCTATGAGGGCCTACTTCAGGCATCATTCTGGCTCACAGACTTTCATTGATTGCTTGTGAGAGCGAGAAAGAGAGCGAGAACGAGAGCGACTGACTGTACAGAGCTATGGATGTTTTCTAAGCATGCTCAGTACTTGAAACCGGATCCAGCTCCATAGACCACCATGTTATTTCAAAAGGACAGGGTCGGATCCGGGACTGTTTGTTTGTGTCGTTTTTTTTTCACCGGAGCCCAAAATCAATGCAGTGTCTGATTTTGGGGCTGGGAAAAAACAGGACAGAAACGAATCCTACACTTAATTGACAGAAACGGATGAACACTTATGGCCAATCCGGCATCACAGGGGATGCATGGGGGGCAAAAAAGAAATCCTGTTCTGTCCTTTTCAAAATGGACAAAAGAGGATACCAAAAAACGTGCTGTGAAGCCACCCTGAGGCAGAACAACACTGGTGCTGTTATTCATTACCTTGTACAGGGGTGGGTAACCTTAGGCTACCTTCACATTTGCGGACCCCTCCGCAGCGTTCTGCGGAGGGGATCCGCAATGTGACCGCAGCACCGCAAGCCCCTATGTTTATAATGGGAGTGCACGGTGCTGCGCTTGACTGCGCATGACCATGCGCCCCCATTCACTGCCATATGTGATCTGTGCGCAGGCGGATGCCTGCGCACAGATCACACAGTCTCGTCCGCACCAGAAATGCAACATGTCGCGTTCGTGGTGCGGACGAGACTGGGTGATTTGTGCGCAGGCATCTGCCTGCGCACAGATCACATATGGCAGTGAATGGGTGCGCACGGTCATGCGCAGTCAAGCGCAGCACCGTGCACTCCCATTACAAAGATAGGGGGCTTGCGGCGCTACGGTCACATTGCGGATCCCCTCCGCAGAACGCTGCAGAGGGGAACGCAAATGTGAAGGCAGCCTTATTCCTGCAGGGAGGACATTTTGAAATTTCTACCGTCATCATTCAGGGGTCGCACATCCCAATGAAAATTACACAGCTACATTTAATTAACTCGCCTAATGTGACGGCTGCAGCTGCTTCTGTGTTCTACGATGTTCGGTGATAACTGATCTTCCAGGTTTGTGTTCGTCTTGAGCGCAGTTAACTCTGTGATAATAAATTTCATAAATAAAATACCGTACGTAACATAGGAGACTGCTATATATACAGGACACAGATAGCATATACAGCACAGTAGAGTGTTGGGGGCACAGACTGGGGGTGAGCCGTGCTCTGCAGAAGTCACAAGCTTACAAAAACGGCCGCAGATCTTGATCTGCACATGTACCGCGTCTGCGGTTATTTTCGGGAGGTCTGGACGATACAGACTGGGCCCCAGCTCGGCAATGCCAGCAGGCATATGGAAAAATGGCCGCGACACCCCCACAGCTCTGGGCCCGCAGTGTGGCCCCCCCATGGTCCATGCAAACCTGCTTCCTGCACCACCACAACCTTTCCCCAACCCCCCTTTTTCATCCTTTGTAAGCCATGGCAGGTTCAGGATGGAGGACATATATACCATGGGGCATATACAGGGCCGGCCCTTGGCATGTGCGAGTCGTGCGGCCGCACAGGGCGCCACGCTCCAGGGGGCGCCGCAGGGAGACAGCTGTCATTGTTATTTGCTCCCTGCTCCCGCTCCCAGGGGCTTTGCTAGATCTGTGCGGCTGCTAGTAGACAGAGGACGGCATCCGCAGGGGCGCCCGGTGGTAGCGCGGGCTCCCTGCTGATGCCACTCTCTCTACTATAGTCCTGGCCGCTGCCGCCGCGTTATCCCCCCCCACCCTGCAGTGTGAGCCCACCTGTGGAGCTGCACAGGCCTGTGCTTACAGGACCTGTGATGATGTCAATGAAGGGGGAGGAGTCAGGAATCACATGATCAGCATCTCCGACTATGCAGGGCAGCTTCCACCAAGCAAAAAGTGAAGAGGTAAAGGAATGAGTTTGTGAAAAGAGGTGAGTTTGTGTGGGATCAAGAGGCATGTATAGTGTGAATGTAGCAGAGCTGCGTGTGTATGAGGTGTAAGGAGTGGAGCCGAGTGTGTACAAGGTGTATGGAGCTGAGTGTGTATGAGGTGTACGGAGCGGAGCCGCGTGTGTATGAGGTGTACAGAGCGGAGCCGCGTGCGTACGAGGTGTACGGAGCAGAGCCGCGTGCGTACGAGGTATACGGAGCAGAGCCGCGTGCGTACGAGGTATACGGAGCAGAGCCGCGTGCGTACGAGGTGTACGGAGCAGAGCCACGTGTGTACGGAGCAGAGCCGTGTGTGTACGAGGTGTACGGAGCGGAGCCGCGTGTGTACGAGGTGTACGGAGCGGAGCCGCGTGTGTACGAGGTGTACGGAGCGGAGCCGCGTGTGTACGAGGTGTACGGAGCTGAGCCGAGTGTGTACGAGGTGTACGGAGCTGAGCCGAGTGTGTACGAGGTGTACGGAGCTGAGCCGAGTGTGTACGAGGTGTACGGAGCTGAGCCGAGTGTGTACGAGGTGTACGGAGCTGAGCCGAGTGTGTACGAGGTGTACGGAGCTGAGCCGAGTGTGTACGAGGTGTACGGAGCTGAGCCGAGTGTGTACGAGGTGTACGGAGCTGAGCCGAGTGTGTACGAGGTGTACGGAGCTGAGCCGAGTGTGTACGAGGTGTACGGAGCTGAGCCGAGTGTGTACGAGGTGTACGGAGCTGAGCCGAGTGTGTACGAGGTGTACGGAGCTGAGCCGAGTGTGTACGAGGTGTACGGAGCTGAGCCGAGTGTGTACGAGGTGTACGGAGCTGAGCCGAGTGTGTACGAGGTGTACGGAGCTGAGCCGAGTGTGTACGAGGTGTACGGAGCTGAGCCGAGTGTGTACGAGGTGTACGGAGCTGAGCCGAGTGTGTACGAGGTGTACGGAGCTGAGCCGAGTGTGTACGAGGTGTACGGAGCTGAGCCGAGTGTGTACGAGGTGTACGGAGCTGAGCCGAGTGTGTACGAGGTGTACGGAGCTGAGCCGAGTGTGTACGAGGTGTACGGAGCTGAGCCGAGTGTGTACGAGGTGTACGGAGCTGAGCCGAGTGTGTACGAGGTGTACGGAGCTGAGCCGAGTGTGTACGAGGTGTACGGAGCTGAGCCGAGTGTGTACGAGGTGTACGGAGCTGAGCCGAGTGTGTACGAGGTGTACGGAGCTGAGCCGAGTGTGTACGAGGTGTACGGAGCTGAGCCGAGTGTGTACGAGGTGTACGGAGCTGAGCCGAGTGTGTACGAGGTGTACGGAGCTGAGCCGAGTGTGTACGAGGTGTACGGAGCTGAGCCGAGTGTGTACGAGGTGTACGGAGCTGAGCCGAGTGTGTACGAGGTGTACGGAGCTGAGCCGAGTGTGTACGAGGTGTACGGAGCTGAGCCGAGTGTGTACGAGGTGTACGGAGCTGAGCCGAGTGTGTACGAGGTGTACGGAGCTGAGCCGAGTGTGTGCGAGGTGTACGGAGCTGAGCCGAGTGTGTGCGAGGTGTACGGAGCTGAGCCGAGTGTGTGCGAGGTGTACGGAGCTGAGCCGAGTGTGTACGAGGTGTACGGAGCTGAGCCGAGTGTGTACGAGGTGTACGGAGCTGAGCCGAGTGTGCACGAGGTGTACGGAGCTGAGCCGAGTGTGCACGAGGTGTACGGAGCGGAGCCGAGTGTGCACGAGGTGTACGGAGCGGAGCCGAGTGTGCACGAGGTGTACGGAGCGGAGCCGAGTGTGCACGAGGTGTACGGAGCGGAGCCGAGTGTGCACGAGGTGTACGGAGCGGAGCCGAGTGTGCACGAGGTGTACGGAGCGGAGCCGAGTGTGCAAGAGGTGTACGGAGCGGAGCCGAGTGTGTACGGAGCAGAGCTGAGTGTGTATGAGGTGTACTGAGCAGAGTAACGTGTGTACGGAGCTGAGCCACGTGTACGAGGTGTGCGGAGCCGTGTGTTTCCAGAGTGGAGCCGAGTTTGTACGAGGTGTACCAAGCAGAGCCATGTGTGTACGAGGTGTATGGAGCGGAGCCACGTGTGTACGAGGTGTACGGAGCGGAGCCGTGTGTGTACGAGGTGTATGGAGCGGAGCCGAATGTTTACGAGGTGTATGGAGCGGAGCCGAATGTGTACGAGGTGTATGGAGTGGAGCCGAGTGTGTACGAGGTGTATGGAGCAGAGCCGCGTGTGTACGAAGTGTACGGAGCGGAGCATTATACTATATGGAGGAATGTGGGGGTGTATTGTACTATATGTCATGCTTTAAGTATGCAATATACTATACGGAGGACTGTGGCGTGCATTATACTAAATGGAGGACTTTGGGTGTGCATTCTAGATAGAGAACTGTGTGGGTGCATTATTCTATATGGAGAAATGTGGGGGTGCATTATTCTATATGGAGGTCTGTGGGTGTGCAATCTTGTATATAAAAGCCGGAAGGATTTGTGACCTCACATCCGTCACTTTGTCCCAACGTCCGGCAGAGCTATACCCGCTCAGGGTGAGCCAAGATGGCGGCCGTAAGCGGGAGCCGGAACTCATAGAGCCCGCTACGCTTATGGCAGCCCCTAACACATACACACCACACACACACCACACACACAACACATGCACACACAGTCGCCTATACTTACCACCTCTCCTCCGTCTTCTCCACCGCCGACATGTCGCCGCCCCTGGAGAACTGGATCCAATACGGCGTCCGGGAAGTCTCGCGAGTCTTGGTGGTGACTCCAAGACTGACCACTGACCACTCTGCCCACCGCTGACCACTCTGCCCTGCGCTGACCACTCTGCCCACACAGCGCCGCTGCGCTGACCACTCTGCCCACACAGCGCCGCTGCGCTGACCACCCTGCCCACACAGCGCCGCTGCGCTCACCACCCTGCCCACACAGCCCCGCTGCACTGACCACCCTGCCCACAAAGCGCCGCTGTGCTGACCACCCTGCCCATACAGCGCCGCTGCACTGACCACCCTGCCCACACAGCGCCGCTGCACTGACCACCCTGCCCACACAGCGCCGCTGCACTGACCACCCTGCCCACACAGCGCCGCTGCGCTGACCACTCTGCCCACCGCACTCGCTGCTAACCACTGAGCCACCGCGCAGTGCTAACCACTGAGCCACAGCCCAGTGCTAACCACTGAGCCACCGCGCAGTGCTAACCACTGAGCCACCGCGCAGTGCTAACCACTGAGCCACCGCACAGTGCTAACCACTGAGCCACCGCGCACTGCTAACCACTGAGCCACCGCGCACTGCTAACCACTAAGCTGCCTTACAGTGCTCCATCCACCCTCACCCCGCCGCTTTGTCCTCCATCATCCTCCTCCCACCGCTCTGTGCTCCGTCCTCCCCCTGCCTGTACCATTCCATCATCCTCCATCGCTTCCTCCTCCTTCCTTTGTCCGCCTCCTCTCCACCACTCCATCCTCCCCCTGCCTGGGCTGCTCCATCCTCCTCCACCCCACCGCTTCGTCCTCTGTCCTCCTCCTGCCGCTCTGTCCTCCCCCTGCCGCTCTGTCCTCCCCCTGCCGCTCTGTCCTCCCCCTGTCGCTCTGTCCTCCCCCTGCCTGTGCCGCTCCATCCTCCCCCACCGCTTCCTCCTCCTTCCTTTGTCCTCTTCACCTCCGCCACTCCATCCCCCGTCCTCCCCCTGCCCGTGCTGCTTCGTCCTCCCCCACCTCGCTGCTTCATCCTACACCCTCCTCCCTCCCGCCACTCTGTGCTTAGTCCTCCCCATGCCGCTTCGTCCTCCCCCTGCCTGTGCCACTCCATCCTCCCCCACCCCACCGCTTCCTCCTCCTTCCTTTTCATTCCTCACCTCCGCCACTCTATCCTCCGTCCTCCCCCCGCCTATGCTGCTCCGTTCTCTCCCACCCCGCCGCTTCATCCTGTCCTCCACCCCCCCCACCGCTCTGTGCTTCATCCTCCCCCTGCCGCTCCATCCTCCCCCTGCCTGTGCCGCTCCATCCTCCCCCACCGCAACGCTTCCTCCTCCTTCCTTTGTCCTCCTCCCCTCTGCCACTCCATCCTCTGTCCTCCCCCTGCCTGTGCTGCTCCATCTTCCCCCACCCCGCCGCTTCATCCTCCGTCCTCCTCCCCCTGCCGCTCTGTGCTCCATCCTCCCCCTGCCGTTCCTTCCTCCCCCTGCCTGTGCTGCTACATCCTCCCACACCCCGCCGCTACCTCCTCTGTCCTCCATCCTCCTCCCCCTGCTGTTCTGTCCTCCCTCCTCCCCCCTGCCACGCCGTTCTTCACCGGCCGCTCCTTCTTCAAAGTTCCTCCCAATTCAGCCCTCACCACCTTCCCCATGCAATCTCTATTTCTATATTCTAAAATACCCGATGCGTTAGAATCGGGCCACCGAGAGTTCCCGGACGCAATATTGGATCCAGTCCTGGGTTGGCGACATGTCGGCAGATCAGAGGACTCAGGAAGACGCAGGTGGCAGGGAAGAAGCGGGGACGGTGGTAAATATATCGGAGTGTGTGTCTGTGTGTGTGTGTCCGTCCCCCCACCGCTGACCACCCTGCCCACGGCGCTGCGCTGACCACCCTGCCCACGGCACTGTGCTGACCACTCTGCCCACGGCGCTGTGCTGACCACTCTGCCCACGGCGCTGTGCTGACCACTCTGCCCACGGCGCTGCGCTGACCACTCTGCCCACGCACTCACTGCTAACCACTCAGCCACCGCGCAGTGCTAACCACTGAGCCACCACCCAGTGCTAACCACTGAGCCACCGCGCAGTGCTAACCACTGAGCCACCGCGCAGTGCTAACCACTGAGCCACCGCGCTGTGCTAACCACTGAGCCACCGCACAGTGCTAACCACTGAGCAACCGTATACTCTGCTACCCACTGAGCCACCTGTATACACACAATTCATTTCATCGCACTCCCCTAACTATTACCGTGTTTCCCCGAAAGTAAGGCCCCCCCGATTGTAAGGCCGCCTAGGGGTAAAGGGGGGGGCCTGCTAATGTAAGGCCTCCCCCGATTATAAGGCCTTACAACCGGGGGGGCCAATGTAAGGCCCCTAGCGGAGGGGGGGGGGAGCGGGAGCGGGTCGCACGTCACGTGCGCCCGCTCATTACATATGCACTGCATCTCCCTGTCAATCAGCGACAGGGGGAGCAGTGCATTATACGGTATATATGGGCCCCCTATTGCTGGCACACTAACCCCCTGTTCTGAGGCCCCTACCGCTGCTGCTGCTGCTGCAGACCTCTTACCCTCCAGGGTCTTCTTGCAGCAGCCAGCGCGTCGGTCCTCTGTACTCGGCGGTCTCCCGGATCATGTGACCCGTCGCAGCGCATGACGTCATCGCGACTGCGACCGGCCGGTCACATGATCCGGGAGACCGCCGAGTACAGAGGACCGACGCGCTGGCTGCTGCAAGAAGACCCTGGAGGGTAAGATGTCTGCAGCAGCAGCGGTGAGGGCCTCAGAACAGGGGGGGTAGTGTGCCAGCAGGAGGGGGCCCATATATACCGTATAATGTACTGCTCCCCCTGTCGCTGATTGACAGGGGGATGCAGTGCATATGTAATGAGCGGGCGCACGTGACGTGCGACCCGCTCCCGCAGTGTCCCAGCAGGAGGGGGCCTGTAGGCCACACTGCTGGGGCACCCAATGTAAGGCCCCCCCCGAAAGTAAGACCGGGGGCCACTTTTGGCCCCCAAAAAAATGTAAGACAGGGTCTTACTTTCGGGGAAACACGGTAGTAAATAAACTATATATGGATTCTAGACTACCCGATTCTTTAGAATCGGGCCGCCATCTAGTATACTATATGTAGGACTGTGGTGGTGCATTATTCTATATTGAGGACTATGGGGGTGCATTATATTATATGGAGGTCTATTGGGGTGCATAATATATGGAGGAATTTGGGGGTGCAATATACTATGTGGAATACTATGGGGGGGGGTTCTGTCAGGGATCAAATCTTGCTGGAGACTAGTCAGAAAGTCTGTTCCCTGAAGGCTTCTCCCTGCTGACTGCCTTGAGTGACCGGTCTCTCCGTATACACGCAAATGGGGTGAATTCACCAGGGACTAGCCTTTCTTGCTACTCTCCTATCTGTCTCGGTCCCCAGAAGCTTTTGGAGTATGTTCTTATTTGAAATGCTGCATTATTTAAGAGTCAACACCTCTATATACAGCAGATAAAACAGGATCCACCATTCACAATAGGTGATGTCACAGCTCACCTCCTCCTGTACAATGACTGATAACACCTCTATATACAGCAGATAAAACAGGATCCACCATTCACAATAGATGATGTCACCGCTCACCTCCTCCTCCTGTACAATGACTGATAACACCTCTATATACAGTAGATAACACAGGATCCACCATTCACAATAGATGATATCACTGCTGACCTCCTCCTGTACAATGACTGATAACACCTCTATATACAGTAGATAACACAGGATCCACCATTCACAATAGATGATATCACAGCTCACCTCCTCCTGTACAATGACTGATAACTCCTCTATATACAGTAGATACCACAGGATCCACCATTCACAATAGGTGATATCACAGCTCACCTCCTCCTGTACAATGACTGATAACTCCTCTATATACAGTAGATACCACAGGATCCACCATTCACAATAGATATCACAGCTCACCTCCTCCTGTACAATGACTGATAACTCCTCTATATACAGTAGATACCACAGGATCCACCATTCACAATAGGTGATATCACTGCTGACCTCCTCCTGTACAATGACTGATAACACCTCTATATACAGTAGATAACACAGGATCCACCATTCACAATAGGTGATATCACAGCTCACCTCCTCCTCCTGTACAATGACTGATAACACCTCTATATACAGTAGATAACACAGGATCCACCATTCACAATAGGTGATATCACAGCTCACCTCCTCCTGTACAATGACTGATAACACCTCTATATACAGTAGATAACACAGGATCCACCATTCACAATAGGTGATATCACAGCTCACCTCCTCCTGTACAATGACTGATAACACCTCTATATACAGTAGATAACACAGGATCCACCATTCACAATAGATGATATCACAGCTCACCTCCTCCTCCTGTACAATGACTGATAACACCTCTGTATACAGTAGATAACACAGGATCCACCATTCACAATAGGTGATATCACTGCTGACCTCCTCCTGTACAATGACTGATAACACCTCTATATACAGTAGATAACACAGGATCCACCATTCACAATAGATGATATCACAGCTCACCTCCTCCTGTACAATGACTGATAACTCCTCTATATACAGTAGATACCACAGGATCCACCATTCACAATAGGTGATATCACAGCTCACCTCCTCCTGTACAATGACTGATAACACCTCTGTATACAGTAGATAACACAGGATCCACCATTCACAATAGGTGATATCACTGCTGACCTCCTCCTGTACAATGACTGATAACACCTCTAT
The DNA here is from genome assembly GCA_033576535.1 of Allobates femoralis. Taxonomy (NCBI): domain Eukaryota; kingdom Metazoa; phylum Chordata; class Amphibia; order Anura; family Aromobatidae; genus Allobates; species Allobates femoralis. Next base: position 20,701 of record JARQOC010000272.1, read on the forward strand.
ATACAGTAGATAACACAGGATCCACCATTCACAATAGGTGATATCACAGCTCACCACCTCCTCCTCCTGTACAATGACTGATAACACCTCTATATACAGTAGATAACACAAGATCCACCATTCACAATAGGTAATGTCACAGCTCATCTCCTCCTCCTGTACAATGACTGATAACACCTCTATATACAGTAGATAACACAGGATCCACCATTCACAATAGATGATATCACAGCTCACCTCCTCCTGTACAATGACTGATAACTCCTCTATATACAGCAGATAACACAGGATCCACCATTCACAATAGGTGATATCACAGCTCACCTCCTCCTGTACAATGACTGATAACACCTCTATATACAGTAGATAACACAGGATCCACCATTCACAATAGGTGATATCACAGCTCACCTCTTCCTCCTGTACAATGACTGAGAACACCTCTATATACAGTAGATAACACAGGATCCACCATTCACAATAGGTGATATCACAGCTCACCTCCTCCTCCTGTAAGATGACAGGTAACACCTCTATATATGGGAGGGTTGGTAATGACAGGTGGGAGAGAATATAGGTCTTGGGTCCCTGATTTTTTCTGACCCAAGCATAGCAACGCCCCTCCCTGCTCTCCTTGAAGACCATGAATAGATCATGTACAAACATGTATGCTCATGTGTTCTGAGTAAGTAATGGCGTGGGGGCGCCATAAGGCAAATTCGCACAGGGCACCATTCAACATAAGGCCGGCCCTGGGCATATATAATGTATGTAAGACACAAAACTGACACTGGTATTATAAGACGGACCCCATTCAACATAAAGAATAATTTTTTCCTGTCTTTTCCTTCACCAAATTTGGGGAGCGTGTTATAAAGCCAAATTATGGTATATGCTGCTTTCCAACCACACCATCTCCACAGACTCTTATCCCTCTGGGGGGGCCAGAACCCCCTACACACCATGTGCGCACTTTTATCCCCCTGGGGGATTATGGGGCCGGCGAGGCCCCATACACCCGCGCCAGCTTCACCCTGCCCTGGCTCCGGCAGGCTGCAACCCCCGGCCGTCCTGGCCCCCACCACCAGCTTCACCCTGTCCCTGGGCCAGGGACAGCGGGGCCCCATAGACCCCACAGCTAGATCCTGGACCAGGGTCAGCGGGGCCCCATAGACCCCACAGCTGGATCCTGGACCAGGGACAGCGGGGCCCCATAGACCCCCACAGCTGGACCCTGGACAGCGGGGCCCCATAGACCCCCAAAGCTGGACCAGGGACAGCAGGGGGCCCCATAGACCCCCACAGCTGGACCAGGGACAGCAGGGGGCCCCATAGACCCCCACAGCTGGACCCTGGACCAGGGACAGCGGGGCCCCATAGACCCCACAGCTGGACCCTGGACCAGGGACAGCGGGGCCCCATAGACCCCACAGCTGGATCCTGGACCAGGGACAGCGGGGCCCCATAGACCCCACAGCTGGATCCTGGACCAGGGACAGCGGGGCCCCATAGACCCCCACAGCTGGACCCTGGACAGCGGGGCCCCATAGACCCCCACAGCTGGACCAGGGACAGCAGGGGGCCCCATAGACACCCACAGCTGGACCCTGGACCAGGGACAGCGGGGCCCCATAGACCCCACAGCTGGATCCTGGACCAGGGACAGCGGGGCCCCATAGACCCCACAGCTGGACCCTGGACCAGGGACAGCGGGGCCCCATAGACCCCACAGCTGGATCCTGGACCAGGGACAGCGGGGCCCCATAGACCCCACAGCTGGATCCTGGACCAGGGACAGCGGGGCCCCATAGACCCCCACAGCTGGATCCTGGACCAGGGACAGCGGGGCCCCATAGACCCCACAGCTGGATCCTGGACCAGTGACAGCGGGGCCCCATAGACCCCCACAGCTGGATCCTGGACCAGGGACAGCGGGGCCCCATAGACCCCACAGCTGGATCCTGAACCAGGGACAGCGGGGCCCCATAGACCCCACAGCTGGATCCTGGACCAGGGACAGCGGGGCCCCATAGACCCCCACAGCTGGACCCTGGACCAGGGACAGCGGGGCCCATAGACCCCCACAGCTGGACCAGGGACAGCAGGGGGCCCCATAGACCCCCACAGCTGGACCAGGGACAGCGGGGCCCCATAGACCCCACAGCTGGATCCTGGACCAGGGACAGCGGGGCCCCATAGACCCCACAGCTGGATCCTGGACCAGGGACAGCGGGGCCCCATAGACCCCCACAGCTGGACCCTGGACAAGGGACAGCGGGGCCCCATAGACCCCACAGCTGGATCCTGGACCAGGGACAGCGGGGGCCCCATAGACCCCACAGCTGAATCCTGGACCAGGGACAGCGGGGCCCCATAGACCCCACAGCTGGATCCTGGACCAGGGACAGCGGGGCCCCATAGACCCCACAGCTGGATCCTGGACAAGGGACAGCAGGGCCCCATAGACCCCCACAGCTGGACCCTGGACCAGGGACAGCGGGGCCCCATAGACCCCACAGCTGGATCCTGGACCAGGGACAGCGGGGCCCCATAGACCCCACAGCTGGATCCTGGACCAGGGACAGCGGGGCCCCATAGACCCCCACAGCTGGACCCTGGACCCCTGTATGGTACCTGAGACTTTATAATAGAGTGGAGCTCAGCTCATCAGCTGAGAACTGCGGTCTGCTCTGCGGCCCCCGGGGGCTAATGGTGGCCGTCCATCCACAAGGTGCACCATGTGTACCACTTCCTGGTGGGTCAGGCGGGGATGGGCGGGCCCCGGCGATGGGCGTCACTCACAGTGACTGACTCACTCACTGTGGCTGCTGGGCTGGCTCTGAGGGCAGGCCAGGGTTGATGGGCTGTGCCTGGGCTGTGCGCTCTGCACAGAGCACAGACACACGATGCTGGCCAGGGGGGCGGACTCGGCCGGGGGGCGGGCCCTCGCGCCATGATGCAAACAGCCACGCCCCCTACAGTCATGGCCGGGCCCCCCTCTCTCTATTGAAAATGGCCACGCCCCCTGTGGGAAGCCCCGGGCCCCTCACTGGAGTCAGGGACGTCACGCCCTGATGGCGGGCATGCCTGTCAATACCTGTCCCTGCAGCACCCAAATACTTTCTGAATCATCCCTGTCTGAGCTCTTGGGTGTTTGGAAAAGTGAAATAGTATGTTTTAATAACTTACATGATTTTTGTCAGGTGGGCGTTTCTGACAGAGGGGCAGTGTCCCCAGGCCTGCGCTCCCCCCGACTCGCCGCTCCCATTACGCCCCGATGGGGCGCACTGGGAAGGCGACGGGTGGGGACGAGAGTGTGTTATCTTTGCGCATGCCCGCGCATGCGCACAGATCACTCATGGCGGGCTGTGGGAGCGCACGGATGTCTGCAAACCTCTGCAGACACCGTGCGTCCCATTATAAGGATAGGGCTGCAGTCTGCTTTGCAGACACTTGCGGATCCCCTCTGCTGAACGCTGCGGAGGGATCCGCAACTGTGAACCCAGCCTAAAGGCGTTTTACGATGAACTAAGGTAATTTTCAAGTTCATTTTTCGAATATATCTTGGAATAATAATAATTTCCACAATTGCATTTTCTATCAAAAGTTCCTTTGCTGAGATAATGTTATATATGTGTCCCTCCCTGCTATGTACTCTGTATTAGATGTGTGTTATCATGCATGGAGCATGGTTTGAACCTGGGCAGGGGAGAATGCAAATGAGTATACAACCATTATAGCACAAGATTGCAAATCATTCTTTGAAAAAAGAATGAGCTATGATCTCATGCTGTAATATCTGTGAACTATTTTGCTTCCTCCCATGCCCAGGAGATGTGGTATGATCAGACCATGTCCCTGTATGGTCAGACACATCCATTACACAGTACATAGCAGGGATACATATATATGATTATCTCAGCCGAGGAGATGTGGTATGATCAGACCATGTCCCTGTATGGTCAGACACCTCCATTACACAGTACATAGCAGGGACACATATATAAGATTATCTCAGCACAGGAAATGTGGTATGATCAGACCATGTCCCTGTACAGTCAGACACATCCATTACACAGTACATAGCAGGGATACATATATATGATTATCTCAGCCGATGAGATGTGGTATGATCAGACCATGTCCCTGTACGGTCAGACACATCCATTACACATTACATAGCAGGGATACATATATATGATTATCTCAGCCGAGGAGATGTGGTATGATCAGACCATGTCCCTGTACGGTCAGACACATCCATTACACAGTACATAACACCAGGGACACACATATATGAGATCTCAGCATAGTAACACTTGATATAATATCCAACTGTGGAAATTATTTTTATTCAAATATCTGTTGTTGATTAAAATTACCTTTAAAGTTAACTATCTAAGTGGAAAAAGCCCTTAGTAAACAAAAGCTATCTATCAATACTAGATTTCATGTATCACCTACCATGTATCACTGTATAATTGGCTACAAACTGCTCCAGTAGTCTACGCAGTATTCTCAGCGCCTGCTTGTTCACGATGTACAGCATTCACATTAGTCCTACATATAAGATCAGGGAATACTATTATTTTAATTGTAAAGAGAAAACATTTGTACACCATCTTATTTTGCAATTGTTAAAAATGCAGCATATTTAGGGTAAGTTCACACTTACCCGGCGTGTTTCTCGGCGGCAGCTGGCGGTACCCGCCAGGAAGCTCCGGCGCCGTCCACCGGCTTCCTGGCGGGTATGTGCGGCGGGAGCCGGCCGGTATCCGGCGGCTGCCCAGCGGGTTCTCGGCGGCGATTCTGCAGCGGCTGGAAGCAGCACATGATTCTGCTTGCAGCCGCTGCAGAACCGCCGTTTTTTAGAACATGGTCATTCTTTGCTAACCCGCTGGGAAACCTGTGGGTTAGCAACGGATGACGCTGGGTAACCGCCGGTGTGTGCACAGCCTTGGGCTGTTTACATTAGTTTTAATGTTAATCCAAACGCCGGTTTGGATTAACATAAATTAACATAAAACTAATGTAAACAAAACGGCGGTTTACACAGGTAAACCGCCGAAAACCCGGCCAGTGTGCACTTACCCTTAGAGGTGCAATGGGGATCTTTTGGAAAATAATATGTTCCAGCAAGTGTGTGTCCTCGCCACGGCTCTCTAAACAGACTATTCATATTCAGGTATTGTTCACATCTCCATATCTACCGTATATACTCGTGTATAAGCCGACCCGTGTATAAGCCGACCCCCCTACTTTTGCCCCCAAAATCTGGGAAAACCTATTGACTCGTGTATAAGCTGAGTGTGGACCCCAGCACAGGTATACAGCCCCCAGCAGTGTGGTATACAGCAGCCTCCCCAGTGGTATATACAGGCCCCAGCAGTGTTACAGCAGCCTCCCCAGTGGTATATACAGTGGTACATACAGCAGCAGCCCCAGTGGTAGTATACAGGTATATACAGCAGCCCCAGTGGTAGTATACAGCAGCCCCAGTGGTAGTATACAGCAGCCCCAGTGGTATATAGGGCCCCAGCTGTGTATACAGCAGCCCCAGCTGTATACAGCGGTACCCAGTGATATACAGCCCCCCCCCCCCCCGTGGTATACAGGGTCCCCCTTGCTTGTGGCAGACCTGTAAAAGAAGATATCATTATACTTATCGTGTCGCCACCGCCGCCGCTCTGTCACCGTCACCGCGCTCCTCCGGGTCTTCAAGCTTCCTTCTCCGGCGCACAGACAATGACGTCATTTCCTGTGCGCCGGAGAAGGAAGCATGAAGACCCGGAATAGCGCGGTGACGGTGACAGAGCTGCGACGGCGGCGACACGATAAATATAATGATATCTTCTTTTACAGGTCTGCCACAAGCAAGGGGGGACCCTGTATACCACGGGGGGGGGGGGGCTGTATACCACTGGGTACCGTATAGGACTCGTATAAGCCGAGGGGGGACTTTTCAGCACATTTTTTGTGCTGAAAAACTCGGCTTATACACGAGTATATACGGTATTTGATGTTTGCGAAAAAATGTGTGTTTTATCCATGAAAAGTCTATTTTATGTTGGTGTGTAGGGATGGGCGAATACTAAATTACTCGGACTCGCTAGACTCTAACGCGTAGGATCCCGATACTCGCTACTCGTTACGAGTCTAGCAAGTCCAATGTAAATGAATGGGGAAGCGAATATTGCAGCGATTCCTCTGCTGCTGGACCCCATAAAGGGGTCTGGCAGCAGAGGAAAAACTGGCAATTACACCTTTTATTCTTTAAAAGCCAGCAGCAAAAAGCTGCCGGCTTTTAAGGCCATGTGCACACGCTGAGTATTTGATGAGTTTTTTACCTCAGGATTTGTAGACAAAACCAGGACTGGAACAATCAGAGGAAAAGTCTAATAGAAACACCTGCACCTCCTCGATATTTATCACCCATTCCTGGTTTTGGCTACAAATCCTGAGGTAAAAAACTCATAAAATACTCAGCGTGTGCACATGGCCTAAAGAAGATTAAAAAGAAAACCGATTGAACCGGACCTGTTCAATCCGGTAGCAGAGATAGCCATGTTAAATTGAACCGGACGGTTTTTAAACCGGGACAATCCGGTTTTGCTGACTCAGGTCAGCTAACCCTAACTCTAACCCTCCTAGCCCTAACCCTAAAAAAGGGACTGCATCATTATTAACCCCTCCGCCATGGTCCAAGGGTTAATAAAGATGCTGTCCCTTTTATTTGTATTGTTTTATTGATTTTTCTGAAAAAAATTTGACGTGGGCTTCGCCGTATTTTTGTACCAGCCGGATTCAGCAGGCAGCGACGGACTGCCCCCAACCCCCAGGTGCCTATTTGGACACAAGAATATAGAGGAGCCCCCTTTTTTGTATTATGAATGAATTTCATGACATAATAAAAAAAAAATGCGTGGGGATCCACGCAATTTCTATGTCCAGCTAGGTACAGCTAAGCAGCTGGGGGCTGGAATCCGCAGCGCAGGGAGGCCCAAGCTTTCTGGGCACCCCTCGCTGCGAATTGCAGCCCGCAGCCGCCCCAGAAGATGGCACGTTCATTGAAGCGCCATCTTCTGGCGCTGAACCCTGCTCTTCCAGTGGCCCTGGTGCCGGGTGGCTCACTGGGTAATAAAGGGGTTAGGGCCAGCTTTGTATTATCAGCAGGCCCTAAGCCCGAAATTTATGGCGGTCACGCCAACATTAAACATGACCGCCATGAATTTCCAGTAAAGTGTGTAAAAATAAAACACAACACAGAGAAAAAATTTTTTTATTATAAATAAAACAAAAAAGCCATTAGGGACTCCATCTTTAATTAGAAAAAATCCTCTTCTGTCCGACGTAGTCCCAAAACGCGGTGTAAGATCTGCTACATCCCTCTGCATAGACACACATGTCTATGCAGAGGGAGAACAGGCTGAGAACTGACTAAAACAGTCAGGGTTCAGCTCAGGTCATAGCTAAGGCGACTGCTGCTACTGCTGGCCGCCAGAGATTCCCGAGCGCTGGCAGAGCAGTGAATAACTCGGAAGTTAATGACTTCTGGAAGTTAATTTATTCACTGCTCTACCGGACAGGACAATGACACTGACACTGAGAGTACAGGATAATGACACTGAGGGTACAGGATAATGACACTGGGGTACAGGACAATGACACTGACACTGAGGGTACAGGATAATGACACTGGGGTACAAGATAATGACACTGGGGTACAGGATAATGACACTGGGGGTACAGGATAATGACACTGACACTGGGGTACAGGATAATGACACTGGGGTACAGAATAATGACACTGATACTGAGGGTACAGGATAATGACACTGGGGGTACAGGATAATGACACTGGGGGTACAGGATAATGACACTGGGGGTACAGGATAATGACACTGGGGGTACAGGATAATGACACTGACACTGGGGTACAGGATAATGACACTGGGGTACAGAATAATGACACTGATACTGAGGGTACAGGATAATGACACTGGGGTACAGGATAATGACACTGGGGGTACAGGATAATGACACAGGGGGTACAAGATAATGACACTGGGGTACAGGATAATGACACTGACACTGGGGTACAGGATAATGACACTGACACTGAGGGTACAGGATAATGACACTGGGGTACAAGATAATGACACTGGGGTACAGGATAATGACACTGGGAGTACAGGATAATGACACTGACACTGGGGTACAGGATAATGACACTGACACTGGGGTACAGGATAATGACACTGGGGTACAGGATAATGACACTGACACTGGGGGTACAGGATAATGACACTGACACTGGGGGTACAGAATAATGACACTGGGAGTACAGGATAATGACACTGGGGTACAGGATAATGACACTGACACTGAGGGTACAGGATAATGACACTGGGGGTACAGGATAATGACACTGACACTGGGGGTACAGGATAATTACACTGACACTGGGGTACAGGATAATGACACTAACACTGGGGTACAGGATAATGACACTGACACTGAGGGTACAAGATAATGACACTGACACTGGGGGTACAGGATAATGACACTGGGGTACAGGATAATGACACTGGGGTACAGGATAATGACACTGACACTGGGGCACAGGATAATGACACTGACACTGGGGTACAGGATAATGACACTAACACTGGGGTACAGGATAATGACACTAACACTGCTGGGGTACAGGATAATGACACTGATACTGGGGGACTTTGCTGGCTGGACATGGATGGACCCAAAAATGACCCCTAGGCCCCCCCTCAGCACTCACTGTAACTTACATACAGGCAGAGGCAGTTCATGTTCAAGAGATGCCCATGCCAGCACTGCCCATCCAACTCTAGTCACTTGCAGCCGCCACCCGGGGGTCCTCTTGGAAAAAATGGCGTCCAGCCAGGAGCCAGCCCCTCCTGTCTTCTTCCTCAGCTCCGCTGTGGAGTGTAGGTAAGGTGGGCTATTCATGCAGTAGCAGCGCAGCACAAGCACGCATGCCTGAGCTGCTGGCTGCTGCTGAACTCTTGATGACCCTAGCAGTAGCCTAGCTGGCGGCGATAGACTGTCACTGACACTGTCTATGTCACAAGTTAGACAGTGAGTGTGACTCACTCATCACACAATGTCCTGTCCTCCTCACCTGGCCTGGGGGGTTGGGACTGGGGCGACAGTATCGCCGGGCGCCGGCTGCAAATTGCAATGCTCACACTCTGTCTCTTCTTGACTCTTTCTTGCCCAGCCCCAGGCAGTCACAGGCTGAGGCTGAGAGTCAGCAGGGTCAAGTGCATGCAGGGCAGGGAACGGCTACTGCCTACTGCGCTGTGGTGGCGGCGGCGCTGTCTGTGTACTTAGTGTTAGTATGTCACACTAGTACAGTATGATCATTATCATCACCAGGATGGAGCAGCAGGACTCGTACTGAGTCTGTGATTGTGTGTGTCACTGTACGGTCCGAACACAGCCGCCTGCAGTCACTCAGCAGTGTCAGCACCCATCCCTAAGTGACTGACAGACTGTCAGTCACTAAGGGACGGGTGCAGACTGCGGGCGGCTGCGTAACTGTTGTGTGTGTACTCGCACACCGTCGCACGGGTCCTGTTCAGCAGGGGGTAGTGAGAGGTGGGGCTAGGTGGGCGGGGCCTCTAGACCTAAGGGCCTACCATGACTTTTACCCGGTTACCTGCCAGAGCAGTCCGAGGCTGGCCCAGTTACACAGTCTTCTGACTGCACCCTTGGGCTTATTCTCCAATCTCCACCCAATTGTTTGCAAGTGTGGCGCCCCTGCGTCCAGGAGGCCACAAAGGGAACTCCAGGTAGGTAGGACGACAGTTGAACACCAACACCCTCACAGCCCACACAACCCACGTACAGTAGAGGGCAGCACCCATCCCGGAGCCGGGGAACTCTAGGCAGGCAAGGGGTGGTAGGATTTAGAGACAGTTGGTGGGCAAACATGTAGTCAGGTGACAGAGCGTATATATAGAGCAGGGGGAGCAGGAAGGAGTCAGTAGGCCGAGGTAGGCTGAGCAGTAAAGACGGAGATCACACGTCCTGGCAAAGTGGGGTGTAGGAGCGCAGAATCTGAACAGAGCCACTGCGAGGCGCAGAGAGAAAGCACGTCCAAAGCCAGCACCCCAGGAGTGTGAGGGAAGAGAGGGACAGTGACACTGGTCCCTAGCAACACGGTCGAGACGGCAGACTGCAGGCGGAGTAGCCCTCCTATATTACCCAAAGACACATTAGAGAGAGCCTGGTAGAGCCTCACACGGGAGGACTGCTGGAGGCTAGGCTGAAGTAGAGTGTCGGCTCTAGAGGGGACCGCAGATTCACCCGGCATCCCCAGACAACCGACGGGGGACCACAATTAAACGTTAGGATCCCTACCCCAAAGGACAGGCAGCTCAGTGGCACCCCGGAGGGCTCACAGAAGTCCGAGCCACCGCCATACTGTCTGGAGTCACACACACCAAAGTGAACTAAGAGAGAAGGAGAGTCAACAGCCTGGGAAGGACGCAGAGACAAAGTCAGGGTCACAGTAGGAAAGACCTGGCTGCAGAGAGTAAAGGGAACCCGGAGGGGAAAGTGTGCCCGTGCAACTGTTAACTGAACTAAGAACTGTAACTGAACTGTAAACTGTACTTAAGAACTTGGAGAAGAAAACACGGTGAACCCTGAACACGACTCCCTTGCCTCTCTCTGCCTGAACCCGACTCCTTCCATACAGGTTTGCAGCAGATCCCCACCTGGAGAGCCACAGCGTGCAGGCTCCATCGCTGAAGGAGGATCCCTGCAGCATCTGGACAGTAAGTGTACTACACTCAGCACCAGGCCTGCACACCACATAATAGACTTAACCAACACTGCCCCGGGGAACACAGTTCTGCCCACAGAGAACTATTCCATCCTCGCTGCCATTACATCATCCCCGGAGGTTCTGCGCGCAGCAGTGGCCCCAATGCTGGCCACACACTGTGGGTGGCGTCACAACTGACATTATCCCCTGTAAATATCCCCTTATTATTGCCAGGGCCCGGGACACGGTCCGGACCAGGACCAACCATGACTTCCCCAGTAGCAGACCCGGTCCGGCACCGAGTACCCTCGTCCCAGTGGGCTCGACACAAACAATAGAGTTCCTCTGGAGCATGGTATCCTACATAGGTTCTTAAGTTACCTCAGGGAAATGGTGTATCAGTGTCCGCGCTGCTGAAATCCCAAGAAAACGATCCGGAAACCATATGTAGGTTGCATCAATCATCCATTTATTCCTTTCCTACGCGTTTCAACACTGTCCTAGTGTCTTCCTCAGGGATATCCCTGAGGAAGACACTAGGACAGTGTTGAAACGCGTAGGAAAGGAATAAATGGATGATTGATGCAACCTACATATGGTTTCCGGATCGTTTTCTTGGGATTTCAGCAGCGCGGACACTGATACACCATTTCCCCTGAGGTAACTTCTGGATGATTCCCACGTGCATGTGGAAGGTGGAAGTCCTGCAGCAGCTGCATTTAATGCCAAATGCTTTTACACCAGTTGTGGGTCTCACAACTGTGCTAGGTGAGTGAATTCATACCCACCGCATACATTAGTGTCACTAGTGATAGGGCACTATTGCGCCTCTTGTTCCCCCCCCTATTTTTTTACTTTGATACATAGGTTCTTGACACCCATTTGCAATGGTGATAGCACATGGTATACTTGGTATGTATACTCTTAACTATACTATGGTCCAACACCACACTCAACTCTATACATGTTCTTAGGAAGCATTATTACTTTCTAGTGAGCACCATGGTGGTTGTTATTAGTTTGTTGGGCAAAAAGTCCGCATAATTACTGCCTAAAGGGCCCAAAAGAGGCCCAGAAAACTTTTACTATGTGGGAGCACAAAGAGGCACTAATACTGGGTGAGGCAATTAAAGGAGCACTATTCCTAATTTGGGATACAAAAGATAGCTCATTACCATGTGGTGAATTATTGCCATCTGGGCAGGGGCGTAACTACAACAGGTGCAGGGGTTGCAATCGCACCCAGGCACTGGAGTCTAGAGAGCACCAAAAGTCCCTTTGGCCTATAGAAAAAAAGTAATGTTATTAAAGATTTGCAATAATTGGGGACCCCGCTGCAGCTCTTGCATCGGGACCCATGAGCTTCACGTTACGCCACGGCATCTGGGACTCCTTTGCTGTCTGGAGCACAACTTATAGGTCACGTGATTAACACACAGGTTCTCTGACGTAATTCTGTTAATCTAAAATGAGAGAGCGGTGCAAATAGCGCGTTGTGCTAATTTTTCTCCCTTATGTACAGTGCTGTACATAACATAGCACTATATATAATAAAGCAGAGGTGGGCAATTCATTTTACCAAAGTGACATATAAGAGAGTATGATTCTTCTGGAGAGCGATACGCTAAAATTCATTCTGCTCAATACTAACGTATTAATTATAATTATTTTGTATTAATATGTTACGTATGTTAACATCTACCCTATATACAGTACTAGCTGTAGAGCCCGGTGTTGACCGGGCATAGTAAATAGGTCCCTTGCTGTATGTTGGGGGCTGTGTGTGGCCTCCTGCTGTATACTGGGGGCTATGTGTTGTCTCCTGCAGTATACTGAGGGCTGTGTGCGGACTCCTGCAGTATAATGGGGTCTTAGTGCGGCCTAGTTGCCCAGGATGGTAACTAACTGTGAATACTAGAATGATTATTTTGCAAAATAGAATGTTAACCCATAACATTACGAGTCTTGCATTTGTGTCTCCGGAGTTCTACTTGTGGATTTGCACATATAAAGGAGGCAGAGCTATGGAGAGGTGGGGCTATGGAGAAGGTGGGGCTATGTGGAAGGGTGGACCTATGATGGGTGGGGCTATGTGGAAGGGACGGAGCAATACCACACACACATACATGCAAACATACATACACTCAGTTTTATATATAGATGAGCTCATATATAGCCCCTATATACAGTGTGAGCACCCACATAGCCCAATTTAAAGAATGAGCCCCCACACAGCTCCCTATATATAGTATGAGCCCTCACATAGCCCTCCTACATACAGTATGAGCCCCTACATAGCTCCATATGCAGAATAAGCCCTTCATTGCTTACAATATACAGGATGAGGACCCCCCACATAGCCTCCCTATGTATAGTAAGAGCCCCCATATATCCCCCTATATACAGTATGAGTCCTTGAATAGCCCTCCTATATACAGTATTAGAAATCACATAGTCTTCTTATATACATGAGTCCCTACATAGCTCCCTATATATAGTATGAGCCCTCACATAGCCCCCTATAAACATAAGCGCCCACTTAGCCTTCCTATATACAGTAAGAGTCCTCACATAGCCCCATATACAGTATAAATCCCCGCATATCTTTGTATATACAGTATGAGCCCTCTCATAGCCCCCTATATACAGTATGAGTCATCCTGTAGCTCCCTATATATTGCATGATCCCTCATATAGCCTCACTATATACAGTTTGAGCGTCCACATAGCTATGTATATACATTATGAGCCTTGGCATAGCCCTCCTATATACAGTATAAACCATCACATAGCCTCCCCTATATATAGTATGAGCCCCTACATAGCTCCCTATATACTGGATGAGTCCTCACAGCCTCCTTATATCTATCAGACGCGAGTACAATTAATGCCCTGAGCCCTGGTACTTCCAGATAAGGGCAATGTCAGCAACATGATCAGGTCATCTCACTACACTGCTGAAATCACTCACCAGCACAACAGAGGCATAGATTACATTGGAGGTAAATGCTCCCGCAGAGTTGAAGACACCACGTATTTGTTGTTATGGGGAGCATGATGAATGTGGACACAGAATAGAGAGCGAGGGGGGGGAGAGAAATTTAAGGGCAAAGTTTGGGGAGGGAGGGTGGGAGAAATATGAGAAAAGGGGAGCGAGGAGGGGGGTTGAGGACGCAGTATGGGAGCAATGGGGGGATGTGAGTAGACACAGTATGGGGATCAAGGGAGGATGTAAGAGAGAACAGTATGAGGATCAAGGTGGGAAAGTTATAAGGACACAGTATCGAAAGCAAGGGACGGGATGGGTGCAGATACAGTATGGGGAGTGAGGGGGAGATGGGTGCAGACACATTACAAGGGGAGATGTATAAGGAAACCATATTAGATGTGGGGGGAATGTATATGGGCACAATATGGGGAGAGAAGGAAGTGATGGGTGGGTGCAGACATAGTATGCAGTGCGAGGTGGATGGATGGAGTTAAAGGGGATGTATGAGAAAACAGTATAAGGAACGAGGGGTGAATGTATGCAGAGACATAGTATGGGGATCGATGGGGGGAGGGGGTGGATGAGGACACAGTATAGGAAGCAAAGAGGGGAGAAGTTTGAGGGCACAGTATGGGGAGCGATTGGGGATATATGATGAGAGAGGGGACTGTGCAGACACAATATAGGGAGAAAGAAGGAGTGAGAAAATTGATGACTCAGTATGTGGAACGAGGGAAGGGATGGGTGTGGACACAGTATGGGGAGCAAAGGAGGATGTACGAGGAAACAGTGTGAGGAGTGGGAGGGGAATGTACAGGTATGAGTACACCTTATGGGGAATGAGTGGGATGGAATGGGTGCGGAAACAGTGAGGTGAACAGGGAATGTTTGAGAACGCAATATAAAGAATGATGAGGTAAATATGTGAGGAGACTTAGCTAGCAGGGGGCAGGGGATGTGAGAGAAGACAGATGTGTTATGGGACTATTGAAGGGAATAGTATGTGGAGACGGTAATTGGGTAGAACAGTGTCGGGGGGAGGGTACTTTCCAGAGAGAGTAGCATGGTGGAACAGTGTAAGGTCACAGCCAGGAGGAGACAGTATGCTGAGGATGTGGAGTGCGATGAGGGGGCACAGTGTAGAGATTGGGCAATATAGGGGGGAAACAGTGTAAGATGACAGTGTGAAGAGGGGCTCAATATGGAAAGGAGAGGAGAGTGTGGAAGAAATGTTCCATATAATGGAGAGTGTGCTGGTCATATATTGTATAGGGACAATTATTTATTCAGGAACACAGCATAGGTTGATATTTATATTCAGCAGAAGAGATGAGCGTACCCGTGGTGGTTTAGGTTCACCAGGTTTGGGCGGACTTTACAAAAAAGTTTGATTCAGGACCCAAATTTAACCAGAACTTGACCCTGAACACCAAACCCCATATAAATCATTAGGGACCCGAACTTAAGTGCCGTAAAATGGTGTTAGAAAGGACTAAGGGGCTGCAAAAAGAAGCAAGATGGGGATTAAAGCAGTACAATTATACATACTGTGTTTCCTCATAAGATAAGACCACTGTTTCTGGGCCCGGTAATTAAACCTTATGAATATTCACTGCCTCCTCCGCAAACACTCTGTGACAGCATCTGTGATTGGCTGCAGTCAGACTACTATACACGCCCCAACCTTTTGTGCCATTGTCTGTGATTGGTTGCAGTCAGTGTGCTGTTTCCAGCTCATCACACTGCTGTTTGTAGTGTAAAAATAAATAAATAAATAAATAAAAATGACGTAAGGTCCCCCCACTTGATAACCAGTCAAGGTAAAGCCGTGAGCTGGTGGCTGATGTCAGTCTGAGAAAGCACCATTATCCATGGCTCTTCCCACCCTGATAATATCAGCCCACTGCTGTTTGTTTTATCTGCACTTGGTTTTCAAAAGTGGAGACTCCACGTCTTTAATAAATAAATAATTGTAAAAAACAATGTGGGGTTAGCCGCAGATGAAGCAGACAGCAGCGAGCTGATTTTATCAGTGTTGGACAGTCCATAGTTATCGGTCTGTCGAAGTCAAAGGATATCAACACGCAGCCATTAGATGCACCAAATCTGGTGCTTAGCTCTTCCCTATTGCCCTGGTGCAGTGGCAAATGGAGTAAAATGTGGAGTTAGTGACAGCTGTAGCTGTAATTTATAAAAAATCACGACTGCCATCAAACCCTGGGTTAGCATTGAAGAGGTGTCAATGAGACACCCCCATTACTAATCCTGTGAGTCAAAAGAATAAACACAAACTTTGAAAAAATACTTTATTTGAAATAAAAACACAGATACCCTTGTTCACCAATTTATTAACCCCAAGAACACCCCTGCAGTTCCTACTTAGTCCACGCAACATCCCACCATGACGATCCTCAGTTCTGCTACATCTAGAGGCCGCGGTGAGTGGTGAATTAGAAGATGTGGGCGCTGTGGCTGTGAGAGTGGTGACATCAGTAAGGTCACTATTATTCACAGCTAAGCAGTTCCCACAGTACCTTCTTTGACTGCGGGTGAATTTACTGCCAGACTGTCAGAATGTGGTTCTAATGCTTGCATTTACGAGACAACTAACATTTCTTCCTGCTTCTCTCAATAAGCAGGAGCTGTAGTTTTCCACTGACCATTGACAGAATTAGGAAGAGCAGCTTGTTGGCATGAGTGCAAATCACATATGAATGAGTGGTCACATGACGATTACGGACACCACATGAAGAGGGGGTTGGGGTTGTGCATCAATCTGAATTCTTACCCCAGGTGCTGCAAAACCTACAGTGAAGGAAATATTTATTTGATCCCTTGCTGATTTTGTATGTTTGCCCACTGACAAAGACATGAACAGTGTATAATTTTACAGGTAGGTTAATTTTAACAGTGAGAGATAGAATATCAAAAATAGAATCCAGAAAATCACATTTTTTAAATGATATAAATGTAATTGCTTTTTGCACAGACAAATAAGTATTTGATCCCTCTGGCAAACAAGACTTAATACTTGGTGTCAAAATCCTTTTGGGCATGCACAGCAGGCAGATGTTTTTTGCAGTTGATGATGAGATTTGCGCACATATCAGGAGGAATTTTGGTCCACTCCTCTTTGCAGATCATCTCTAAATCATTAAGATTTTAAGGCTGTCACTTGCTAACTCGAAGCTTCAGCTCCCTCCATAACTTTTCTATGGGATTAAGGGCTGGAGACTGGCTAGGTCACTCCGTGACCTTAATGTACTTCTTTTTGAGCCACTCCTTTGTTGCCTTGGCTGTATATTTTGGGTCATTGTCATGCTGGAAGACCCAGCCATGACCCATTTTTAATGTCCTGGAGGACGGAAGGAGGTTGTCACTCAGGATTTTACCATACAAGGCTCCATCCATTGTCCCATTGATGTGGTGAAGAAGTCCTGTGGCCTTAGCAGAGAAACACCACCTAAACATAATGATTCCACCACTTTGCTTGACTGTGGGGACGGTGTTCTTTGGGTCATAGGCAGCATTTCTCTTCCTCCAAACACAGCAAGTTGAGTTAATGCCAAAGAGCTAAATGTTTGTCTCATTTGACCACAGCACCTTCTCCCAATCACTCTCAGAATCACCAAGGTGTTCACTGAAAAACTTCAAATGGGCCTGCACATGTTTTATACAGGTGAACATTTTAGACAGCAGTCTTTAATGCAAGTAAAGTGTTGATTTGGAACATCTAACTGGTCTGTAGGATCCAGAACTCCTAATGGTTGGTAGGGGATCAAATACTTATTTTTCTCTGCAAAATGCAAATATATTCATATAATTTAGACAATGTGATTTCTGGATCTTAATTTTGTTATTCTATCTCTCACTGTTAAAATTTATCTACCCTTAAAATTGTAGACTGTTCATGTCTTTGTCAGTGGAGGTGTCTTGGGCTGCATTCACACTGAGTTTTTTACGTGGATTTTTAAATAGATGCACTTTTAAATCCAAATCAAATACCACTTAATATAACCTTTACATTGTGTTTTATGTAGATTGTGAAGTGGATCTGCTTCAAAATCTCCATAAAAACCTCCATATGAACATATTCTTAAAGGCCTTTGCTGTATCAAGTTACTTAGACCAGAGCTTGTTTTTATGATGGATGGATGTGTAGGCTTGTTACACCAATATGCAACGTTTAATAGTGGTATTTACGCCCTGACTGTGCAGGTGCTGAGGTGTCAATTTGTAAGTATTTAGTTGGGAGGCCCGCTGTACTAGTTGTGTATTGGTGAACATACATGTCCTAGTCAGCATGTAAAATATGTAATACCCAGTTTATCCAGATAAAGATGTGTTGCTAGAGAGCAGGTGTCAGGGAGTCTGATACGATCACCAGAAGTAGGGAAACCCGATCTGACTCTCTGATTAGGAGATCCTACACTGTCCCTTATTCCAGAGATACGCCTGATGGTGGCGACGTCTAGACCGCCAGCGTAGCCCTGACTACTGAAAAACCCTGCTTAAAACCCTGTCTACCCCACCAAAGATAAGGGCCAGGACTGGAGAAAGAGTCCCACACAAAAGAGACAAACATGAGAGAACCTAGGGAAATACACAACGGCACACAGGGAGAAACGAGGTACAGCGTGGAGATACACAAATGACAAGAAGAAGTCCACTGCACAACAGAAAGCATACAACTGTTCACCAAACACTGGATAGCAACTACAAGAACTGTATCGCTGAAGCAACGCGAGAGCTATAATCAGCATAGGAGACACAGTTACACCATTACTTAATGGGCAGAGGTGGCTATGATAGGGAGTCAGCGCCCTGTGACTCCAGCAGCAAATCACCAGCCAGGTGGGAATGAACTCCTGCCCAACTGATGACGAGTAAGAACAAAAACAGTCAACGCCCAAAGATTGAGTAACTAAGTGGCACCAGAAAGTGGTCAGACTCCACAGTGTGAACAGAGTCTGAAGCCTCCATGACACCAAGTGAGTGTAGTGCGGAACACCACATGACACCTAATATAGAGAGATGAAGAGTGTATTATAGGCACAGTAAAGTTTTCCTGTGCTGTGCAGTTGTGCCTCTCTCTGCCACCAGTTTCTTCTCCTTTCCTCTAAAGACTTTCTAAGCCCATGACTTCTTTTTTCTTCTTTATTTTTTTTGTTTTATTTTTTATGGCTGGTCATCCTAGGTCAGGCAGCTAACAATGAAGTTAATGTAAGCGTCCAACTTCCATCTGTGATAGGATTTGGCACCCAACTAATCAGGAAAAGAATAGACATGATTTCCTTTCTCTTAGAAACCAGAAGGATAAAAAAGAAAAAGGAAAGCCATAGTTTTTTTTACTTCTAAAGCCTGGAAGACATTAATAAAGTAAAGGAAGTGAGCCGCATTACAGTAAAATTAAGACCAACAAAATAAAGTTCATCTTCAAGCTTCTCCTATTTTCTTAATACAAAAAACTTATCTATAACCTTTGAAATTCCTGTTTAAATTGGCTGCAACACAAAACATACATTTTCCCATTAAAAGTATTGTTACTTTATGACTTCTTGAGTAACTCATATATCTTGGAAATTGTCCATAAAGATATTACTTAAAAAGTGAGCATATTTCAAAATCAGCGAGTTATGCTCTCCTCCATTGACATTAGTAACATAGTAACATAGTATTTAAGGTTGAAGGAAGACTTTAAGTCCATCTAGTTCAACCCATAGCCTAACATGTTGATCCAGAGGAAGGCAACTGTGGGACGAATCCGCCAATAATGTTGGGTTCAGTTTACGGTCTAATGTGTATGGGGGCCCTGACAATTGATTGTCAGGGGAGTTCAGGATCCAGGGAGTGCAAATATTGGACTGTAGATTCTTTTGCTCTCCTGTGATAAGATGGCGCCAGAGAAGTCTCTCAAAAACACAGGACTGCTGAGCCAAGGGAGCACTCCAGTGTGCAGGAGAGACGGCCAAGGCTGAGCAATCAATCCAATGTGTGTGGGATTTAGGCTACGTTCATACCAATTTATGATGTTGACCTGTGGGTCAGAAGATTTGCCTACACATATGCACCTGCTGTATCTGACACATTCATCCATAGGTCACCAGTGATGCGCTACATGACTAGTATCATTTTAATATGAACAAGAACGTGGTGGTATACTTTTTTTTCATAGAAAAGGATAGCACATTGCCAGAATCTACCCTCTCTTTTTGCTCAATTAAAGTCTCAAAGAATGTTAAGAATATAGGAGGAGCAATGCTGGTTTAGGACTTTAAAAGGTTTTATATATATAAAAAAAAACAGTAGTCCTGTAAAAAAGGTCTGTACAGTGACATGGTGTACATCTGTGACTTTTCCTGAGGAAGGGGCTTGAGTGCCCTGAAACGTGTTGAAGATAAACTCACAATCAGTAATCACTATCCTTAGAGTTTTTTGGACGGATGGTGGCGCTGTCGTTAATTCCATTTTTCTTTTAACTGTTGCACTCATTATCATGGAAGACTGCGCAGACCACCCTCAATTGGATATCAGGACAATATCGCAGGCTAATAAAGTGGTTGTGACTCTCACAACCTCTAAATGTGAGCATTTCCAACCTAATTTAAATTGATATGTGTCACGGGTAATAGCCTATGTAGCGCCATTTTCTTTTCCAGCTTTTAGAGTGCTCTGGACCTCAGACTTAGCTGAAGGTTCACCTTCCAACAAGACAATGACCCTAAGCACACAGCTAAAATAACAAAGGAGCGGATTCAGAACAACTCTGTGACCATTCCGGACTGGCACAGCCAGAGCCCTGACCTAAACCCAATTGAGCATCTCTGGAGAGACCTGAAAATGGCTGTCCACCAACATTCACCATCCAACCTGACGGGAATGAAGAGGATCTGCAAGGAAGAATGGCAGAGGATCCCCAAATCCAGGGGTGAAAAACTTGTTGCACCATTCCCAGGAAGACTCATGGCTGTACGAGCTCTGTTTTTTTTAAAGTCAAGGTGAGGTGCAGAGTGTACATTAATGAGAAAAAAAGAACTATGACGCGCCCAGACCGGCTTCAGCATGCCATCTGCGCATGCTCTGAAGCTGGCCTGGGTGTACCAGTGACGCGCCTGCAGCACGTGACCCGCTCATTGCGAGGACGCGATGGGCGGGTAATTTGAATCATAGAAGAAGATGGACAGCAGCGAGGCGGGTGCGAGTGCGGCGAGCAGACCCGCCTCACTGACAAAGAGCCTGGAGGAACGCCCATCCGACAAGGATTTGGTAAGTATAAAAAGTCATTTATTATGCATGTAGTTAGTTAGATTTAGTCAGTCAGGGATGGTTAGAATAGCCATTTAAGGGACAGATATTTATAGGTTAGAAAGTGATTTTTTGGTGGTTGGTTTCCTTTAAAGGGATCTGAATACTTTCCTTACCCACTGTAGATGCTAGAATAGCATTACCGGTCTCCCTGCTCTCTCTTTGCTGCTCATGAATATTCACCCAGCAACCCGTAAGCAGCAGAGAGAGTGCGGGGAGACTGGTACATTAACTATTCTAGCATCTATCAATCTTTCTATCTATCCCATCATGTATCTTTATACCCTATCATCTATCTTTCTATCTATCCTATGATCTATCGCAAAAGCAATATAATGCATGCTGCAGATTCCCACAAATCTTTAGCATGACAATATATTGCTTTTGTTTTCTACCTGGGCAGAAAAACGCTGCATTCCACGTTTGCATGTGCGTTTCAACAAATGCATACTTGCACGTGCATGCCTATTTTGGCATGCGTTGGTATGCATTTGTTCAATGGAGGCCTATGGATGCGTTACACTGTCCATTACATTGCTGTCAAACGGATCCGTTATACAGACGGCAAAAACGCAATGCGAACCTGGCCTTCATGGCTGAAGCTAACATGCGATGCCACCATGGCAGATACTCACCCACCTTGGTAGTTTCTGGATACCACACACGCTTCCATGTGACTGGGAACTCCACTGAGTTCTTTATGTAATTTCTATATATTCTAGAAGTTAATTTCACATTGACCTCAATAGGAAATTACTCAATATTTAACTTTTTTATTGGTTCTCATTTTCCACTGTATCATTTGTCTCCAATTAAAAGAAACTAGATAGGAGTTATGAGAAGGAAGAGAACTCGATGTTCAATTACAAGACTAGGAATGTAGAAAATGGCATAAACACAGTTATCTGTCAGCTACAGGTCATAGGAGGAGGTCAGAGCTCGTTTGAAGACTTTTCAATTACACTTTTTCACTTTTCAAGTTATTCAAATAATTTATTTTTTGCCCAGCAAAAGTCAGTGGAGTTCAGCAGAAAATCTAATTATAAAGGCCTATAGTTCTCCTGCAATTACAGACTAAGTTAACAAGTTACATTAATGGTCAGTTTTTAAGAAAATTTATTATTCCATATTTTTAATTTCTTATATTTTAACCTGGTGCTCTGAGTAATAGTAAAGAACGATTTATCCCTCATTTCGCTATTGTCTACTGTTTATTTTCAAATAAACTTAGTAACAGCAAACATTCTATTCTTCTTTCAATCTTCTTTTTATTGATTGTTCAAAAAGATAAAAAGCTATTACAGTAACTGTTAACAATCAATCAAAAACAGTATTGCTAAAAATAAAAAGCTGCATAAAGTTGGAAAGCCAAAACCATTGACATGTCTTAAAGTACAGATCTGTGCATAAATCTTAAAGTTAGATTAGGTCAAGAGGAGGCAAGTAGGGATGGGCGAGTACCGTACTATTCTGAATCGCTATACCCGCAACGAGTAGGTCTCGGTACTCGCTACTCATTGCGAGTATAGCGATTCCGAATACTTTTGTAGTGTATCAATAGATACACTGCAAAAGTCCTGTAAAAGAGAGGAAAAGTGGTTAAAAAATAAAAAAATCGGATACTCACCTTAACCGACGGCTGTACCGGGACCGGCCGATGCACATCTATTCATGTTAAAGGACCTTTCACTCTCTCAGCCAATCAGATGGCTGGGAGAGATCTGGCCAATCAGATGCCGCCACGTCACAATGACGTAATCGCTAGCGGCCACCTGATTGGCCAGATGGAAAGGTCCTCGATGTACCTGATAGGACCTTTCCATCTGGCCAATCAGGTGGCTGCTAGCAATCACGTGATTGTGACGTAGCGGCATCTGATTGGCCAGATCTCTCCCAGCCATCTGATTGGCTGAGAGAGTGAAAGGTCCTTTAACATGAATAGATGTGCATCGGCCGGTCCCGGTACAGCCGTCGGTTAAGGTGAGTATCCGATTTTTTTATTTTTTAACCACTTTTCCTCTCTTTTACAGGACTTTTGCAGTGTATCTATTGATACACTGCAAAAGTACTCGGTACTTGCTACTCCCGAGTAATCCTAATTTACTCGGCGAGTAGTGAGTACACGAATACCGCTACTATTCGGCGAGTATCGAATAGTAGCGAGTATACTCGCCCATCCCTAGAGGCAAGGAGTGTAAAGTTGTGAAGTGCAAGCAGAAAAGATAAAGGTAGAGAGAATAGAGAGTTGGGGAGGGAAAGAATAGAGAGGAAGAAAGATTGATGGGTGCCATGGAAGGTCAGTTCGATATCTACAGGTAGCTTTTTGTAGTAGCTCAAATCTCATTCTGCGGTAAGAATTCCAGTGAATTCAGGGGTCGATCTGTAAAATATGCAGGGTGTCCATGTTGTTTCGAAGAGAAAATAAGAGCAATATGACAAGGTCGCTAATTCAGCAGTGCGGTATAGAGAGTCTATCTCCTTGATGATTTGGGCTTTAGTGGGGAGAGAGCTAGTGTTCCATCTAGTGGGCACCAGGAGTCTGCCTGCGGCTACTATGTTATGGGCCAGTCGGGAGGAAGAAGCTTCCCTAGGCCACACCGGGAGATTGAGGAGAGCTGTTTGCGGCAATAGTGTGACTTCTCGGTTCCGTACTTCCGAGATTATGTCGGAGACCACCTTCCAGTATGATTTTATTGCGGGGCATAGCTACCAAATATGTAGATATGTACCTATCTCTGCATTGCATCTCCAGCATTGTCCCGGCTTGGAGGGTCTCCATTCATGTATTAATTTTGGGGTGCGGTACCATCGAGACACCACTTTATACGAGTTTTCCTGTACCCTAACACAGGGCGATGGACCGTGGGATCGATTATAGGTCTGGTTTATCTGGTCATCCGTAAATTGAATGTTTAAGTCACGTTCCCAGACTCCTAGAAAGGCTCGTTTAACATTAGCCTTTTCGTGCACCAGGAGTTTGTAAAGTGTTGAAAGCAGTTTTCGAGGAGGTTGTGATTGTGCACAAAGCTGTTCAAATGGAGTTAGGGGTCTAAGCAAGTCGATATGCGTCCTCCATTTATGTACATAGGCCTTCAATCTGTTATATTGCAGGAAGAACATCTTGCATAAATGGTAAGATTGCTGTATTTCCGCAAATGACAGGAAAGCACCATCGAGGAACAGCTGGTCTATTAAGATGGTTGGGGTTCTATTGGGTCTCACGTCAAGATTGCCCACGGTATGTGGTTGCAACAATAGAGGCCCTGTGAAGTCCTGGAGAGTGAGAATGGGGGACAGAGGATGCATGAGTTTGTGTTGTTCTTTTTTCCAGATATTGAGAACTGCAAGTGTCAGAGTATTTGAAGGCATGTAAGACTTATTTTGGAAGTCTATCAATAATGCTTGGGGTCTCAATGACATTGGCGAAAGATGTTCTTTGGTTGATAACCAAAGTTTGTTTGGGGAGCCTCTAATCCATTCCACCACTCTGGTTAGCATGGCCACTTTGTAGTATTTAGATATGTCTGGGGCTCCCATCCCTCTCCGAGAACGCGGCAGCGTCAGAGTCGAGAAATTGATTCTGCGTCTTCTATTGTTCCATATAAAATGCGAGAAAAAGTAATGTATCTTAGAAAGGGTTCGGTCAGGGATATGGATTGGGAGCATCTGAAATAAGTAGAGAAATTTTGGTAGAATTATGCTTTTGAGTAAATTTTTCCTCCCAGTCCAAGAGATAAAAGGGACTCTCCAGGACTTCACCATCTCCACCGCCCCCTCCAATGCTGGTAGAATATTAAGACTAAGAAGGTCGTCGGCCAAGCACCCGATGTTAACCCCAAGATACGTAATGTAACCAGGTGGCCACTTGAATGGATCGTCCCCATCGTGGATCTCAGCTGGTTTAGCGGTGCTACGCTTGAGCCTTTGGGATCTGATTCAAATTTGTCTGCCAGTTTGGAAGTTGTGGAAGAGGTTTTAGCAGGTATGCAGAGTTGACCGCTTCCAGATTTGGGTAGTGTTCAAGCACAATGTCAAGGTCTTTACAAACCCTTTTAATGTCTGCAGAGGTTCGCGCTTGAAACCGCTTGTCATTAGCAGAAATGGAAATGCCAAATGGGTACAGCCATCTATAAGGAAAGTGTCTCTGGGGTAGTTTTGTCGTAAAAGGCTTCAGGAGCTTCCGCTTGTTGAGAGTGATTGCCGACAGATCCTGAAAAATTTGTATTGCCGAACCTTTGCAGGAGAAGTCAGTCGCCTCTCTGGCCCTACGCAGAAGAAGATCTTTGGTTCTAAAATCGAGGAACTGGCAAATGACATCTCTAGGGATTTCTTCCGGGGGTGGTTTCGGGCGCAGAGCTCTATGGACCCTCACCATCTCGATAGTCTGCATGTCATCTGGTAGTAGTATTGAGCGAAACACATTTGTGATGGCAGGGCCAAGAGCATCCTGGCTAATGGTTTCAGGTATGCCCTTCAATCATAGATTGTTGCGCCTTTCCTTGTTTTCGTGGTCTTCCAGAGTTAAGAATATCTGATTAAGGTGGTCTTCATGATGTTGTAAACTCAGTACAGTAGAGTTAGAGTGTTGGACCACGTCTGAGTGGGAAGACTCTGGAGATTCAACCCGATGGCCCAACTGTGTAAGGTCCTGCTTGATATCCGAAAGTTCTTTAAGGACCGGCTCAATGGCTTTATTCAAGATCCTTTTAAGGAAAGACCTAGTGAGTGGAGGATTTTTGGATGTTTATTCAGTTTCCACGTCACTTTCAGGCTCAGATTCGGTGGGGTTATCAATGAGAAGTTGTCAAGATGTTTTAGATAAAGAAGACATGCTGGCTTGTTTCCTCAGAAACTTATCCAAGTCTGCCTGAGAAGTGGCGTTGCCGGATTTGGTATTTGACTTTATAGGTTTGCTCGTGGTTTTCACCATTGTCAGAAAGTACGAGAGTTAAATCTTATGTGGTTTTTATAGCCCGTTAGCTTCTACTGCGTATTCAAGAGACTTTACATGATTTTATATATCCGTAGTCACAGAGAAGTAGTAAGTGTGTGGAGATCCAGAAGATGTTACACTATAGGACCATATGGCATCTAGCACCTCAGGGGTTGACAAAGAGTTAATAAATCTGAATGCTGCAGAGGCTGTAGAGCATTGGTGCTGTAATCCTATATGAGGAGAAAGGTTGGAGTAGAAAATTTCCTTCTGTACAGGGATCAGAGTCCCACAGCACATGGATGAAATCTACGCTGTAGTAGTTCACAGCGAGTCAGTATGTCCCTGCGATGACAAGTGTGATGCCAGCCACATATATATACTCTGAGATCAGAGTTATAAGTGTGGCACCCTGGCACCTATTGGGCACCACAGAAATCCTTAGGGCATGAATGGAGTATTAACAGCAAAGCAAAACCCACAAACACCAAACAACACTTAGAACACCAGAACACCTGGTTTCACCCCGAGCCTCTAGGGGGAGCTCCACTGGTGACTTTGAACCAGTTCCCCTATAAATAGAGTCTTGGAGGGAGAAACTGCAGAGTGTGCAGACGCTAGGAGAGCTGCAGGGTGTGTGTGATCTCCACTCTAAGAGACACACACTAGGCCCAACCAGTCATCCAGCCAGTGAGGAAACCCTTGCAATTGGGGTTAGAGGACAAGGAGAAGCACCTCTCAGGGACACCAGAGTGATTATAACTCTCTCCCTTAATAACCGGTTACTGGAACCGAAGCTGTGGAAGCTACATAGCCACTGCAGAGAACCAGCATACTTCACAGGGAGTCTAGCCCCCTGTTCCACCTGTCGCACCTACCAACGAGAGCCCAGGGAAGAAGGTAGAATTATCATCACCCTTTTACAGTGCCCTCAGTGCTGACAACCAGGTGAAATCCGTTCTATTCAACATACTGCCCGGTCCGGACGGATTCCACATCCACCCGACCTTAGCACCAGATGTAGAGAGAAGGAAGCCTATACAAACTGCTTGCTGTGAACCTCCAGGATTGCTAAACTTCGCGAACCCGGTCTGGCGTACCTGAATATCACCAGTAAAAGGTACTTAAAAGACTTAGGCGTGTCTGCAGGCTCGGACTGCTCTGCCGGGTAACCGGGTAAAAGTTATGGGAGGCCCTCAGGTGTAGAGGCCCCGCCCACCTAGCCCCGCCTCTCACTACCCCCTGCTGAACAGATCGGACCGAGCGGGTCCGATCTGTCACTAGACTCACAGACACACTCACTCAGTACTAGTAGACAGTACCGTACTCCTGTCCTGCTGGCTGTTGCTCCTGGTGATATTGATGATCATTGACAATGATCATCATCAATATATCATCATTCATTGTCATGAGATCATATATATTCATACACTGTACTGTGTCTGCTCTCTGCTAACAGCCTAACATTACACTATACAGACAGCGCCGCGCCGCCATAGCGCCGTTCCTGCACTGCTGCACGCACCTGACCCTGCTGAGCCACAGCCTGACTGACTGGGCAAGAATCAAGAAGAGAGACAGAGTGAGACTGAATAATGCACTGTCTGCACTTAGCAGCCGGCGCCCGGCGATACTGTGTCGCCCCCCAGTCCCAACCCCCAGGCCAGGTGAGGAGGACATACATTGTGTGATGAGTCACTGTCTGTGCACAGACAGACAGTGACAGTCTATCGCCCCCAGCTAGGGTCATCGAGCGTTCAGCAGCAGCTCACGCATGCGTGCTGTGCTGCTGCTGCATGAATAGCCCACCTTCCTACACTCCACAGCGGAGCTTAGGAAGAAGACAGGAGGGGCTGGCTCCTGGCTGGACGCCATTTTTTACCAGAGGACCCCCGGGTGGCGGCTGCAAGTGACTGGAGTTGGATCATGGGCAGTGCTGGCATGGGCATCTCTTCAACAAGAACTGCCTCTGCCTGTAAGTAAAGCGAGTGCTGGGGGGGCCTAGGGTCATTTTGGGGTCCATCCACGTCCAGCCAGCAGAGTCCCCCAGTGTAGTGTATTTATCCTGTACCCCCAGTGTAGTGTCATTATCCTGTACCCCAGTGTAGTGTCATTATCCTGTACCCCAGTGTAGTGTCATTATACTTCCTGTACCCCGGTGTCATTATCCTGTACCCCAGTGTAGTGTATTTATCCTGTACCCCAGTGTCATTATCCTTCCTGTACCCCCAGTGTCATTATCCTGTACCCCAGTGTAGTGTCATTATCCTGTACCCCAGTGTAGTGTCATTATCCTTCCTGTACCCCCAGTGTCATTATCCTGTACCCCAGTGTAGTGTATTTATCCTGTACCCCCAGTGTAGTGTCATTATCCTGTACCCCAGTGTCATTATCCTTCCTGTACCCCCAGTGTCATTATCCTGTACCCCCAGTGTAGTGTATTTATCCTGTACCCCCAGTGTAGTGTCATTATCCTGTACCCCAGTGTCATTATCCTTCCTGTACCCCCAGTGTCATTATCCTGTACCCCCAGTGTAGTGTATTTATCCTGTACCCCCAGTGTAGTGTCATTATCCTGTACCCCAGTGTAGTGTCATTATCCTGTACCCCCAGTGTCATTATCCTGTACCCCCAGTGTAGTGTATTTATCCTGTACCCCCAGTGTAGTGTCGTCATCCTGTACCCCAGTGTAGTGTCATTATCCTGTAC
Organism: Allobates femoralis; assembly: GCA_033576535.1. Taxonomy (NCBI): domain Eukaryota; kingdom Metazoa; phylum Chordata; class Amphibia; order Anura; family Aromobatidae; genus Allobates; species Allobates femoralis. The sequence continues at coordinate 49,447 of JARQOC010000272.1, forward strand.
CCCAGTCTAGTGTCATTATCCTGTACCCCCAGTGTCATTATCCTGTACCCCCAGTGTAGTGTATTTATCCTGTACCCCCAGTGTAGTGTCATTATCCTGTACCCCAGTGTCATTATCCTTCCTGTACCCCCAGTGTCATTATCCTGTACCCCCAGTGTAGTGTATTTATCCTGTACCCCCAGTGTAGTGTCATTATCCTGTACCCCAGTGTCATTATCCTTCCTGTACCCCCAGTGTCATTATCCTGTACCCCCAGTGTAGTGTCATTATCCTGTACCCCAGTGTAGTGTCATTATCCTGTACCCCCAGTGTCATTATCCTGTACCCCCAGTGTAGTGTATTTATCCTGTACCCCCAGTGTAGTGTCGTCATCCTGTACCCCAGTCTAGTGTCATTATCCTGTACCCCCAGTGTCATTATCCTGTACCCCCAGTGTAGTGTATTTATCCTGTACCCCCAGTGTAGTGTCATTATCCTGTACCCCAGTGTAGTGTCATTATCCTGTACCCCAGTGTCATTATCCTGTACCCCCAGTGTCATTATCCTGTACCCCCAGTGTCATTATCCTGTACCCCCAGTGTCATTATCCTGTACCCCCAGTGTCGTGTCATTATCCTGTACCCCCAGTGTCGTGTCATTATCCTGTACCCCCAGTGTCGTGTCATTATCCTGTTCCCCCAGTGTAGTGTCATTATACTGTACCCCCATTGTCATTATCCTGTACCCCCAGTGTAGTGTCATTATCCTGTACCCCCAGTGTCATGTCATTATCCTGTACCCCCAGTGTCGTGTCATTATCCTGTACCCCCAGTGTAGTGTATTTATCCTGTACCCCCAGTGTAGTGTCATTATCCTGTACCCCAGTGTCATTATCCTTCCTGTACCCCCAGTGTCATTATCCTGTACCCCCAGTGTAGTGTCATTATCCTGTACCCCAGTGTAGTGTCATTATCCTGTACCCCCAGTGTCATTATCCTGTACCCCCAGTGTAGTGTATTTATCCTGTACCCCCAGTGTAGTGTCGTCATCCTGTACCCCAGTCTAGTGTCATTATCCTGTACCCCCAGTGTCATTATCCTGTACCCCCAGTGTAGTGTATTTATCCTGTACCCCCAGTGTAGTGTCATTATCCTGTACCCCAAGTGTAGTGTCATTATCCTGTACCCCAGTGTCATTATCCTGTACCCCCAGTGTCATTATCCTGTACCCCCAGTGTCATTATCCTGTACCCCCAGTGTCATTATCCTGTACCCCAGTGTCACTATCCTGTACCCCCAGTGTCGTGTCATTATCCTGTACCCCCAGTGTCGTGTCATTATCCTGTACCCCCAGTGTCGTGTCATTATCCTGTACCCCCAGTGTAGTGTCATTATACTGTACCCCCATTGTCATTATCCTGTACCCCCAGTGTAGTGTCATTATCCTGTACCCCCAGTGTCATGTCATTATCCTGTACCCCCAGTGTCGTGTCATTATCCTGTACCCCCAGTGTAGTGTCATTATACTGTACCCCAGTGTAGTGTCATTATCCTGTACCCCCAGTGTCATTATCCTGTACCCCAGTGTAGTGTCATTATCCTGTACCCCCAGTGTCATTATCCTGTACCCCCCAGTGTCATTATCCTGTACCCCAGTCTAGTGTCATTATCCTGTAACCCAGTGTGTCAGCGTCATTATCCTGCCTGCACCCCATGCCTGCACCCCCAGCGTCATTATCCTGGCTGTACCCCAGTGTCAACATCGTTATCCTGTAACACAGTGTGTCAGCGCTGCGTCATTATCCTGCCTGCACCCCCAGCGTCATTATCCTGTAACCCCAGTGTCATTATCCTGTACCCCAGTGTAGTGTCATTATCCTGTACCCCCAGTGTCATTATCCTGGCTGTACCCCAGTGTCAGTGTCGTTATCCTGTAACCCAGTGTGTCAGCGTCATTATCCTGCCCGCACCCCCAGCGTCATTATCCAGCCTGCACCCCCAGCGTCAATATCCTGCCTGCACCCCCAGCGTCATTATCCTGCCTGCACCCCCAGCGTCATTATCCTGCCTGCATCCCCAGCGTCATTATCCTGCCTGCACCCCCAGTGTCATTATCCTACCTGCACCCCCAGCGTCATTATCCTGCCTGCACCCCCAGCGTCATTATCCTGCCTGCACCCCCAGCGTCATTATCCTGCCTGCACCCCCAGCGTCATTATCCTGCCTGCACCCCAGTGTCATTATCCTGGCTGTACCCTAGTGTCAGTGTTGTTATCCTGTAACCCAGTGTGTCAGCGACTCAGCATCAATATCCTGCCTGCACCCCCAGCGTCATTATCCTGCCTGCACCCCCAGCGTCATTATCCTGCCTGCACCCCCAGTGTCATTATCCTGCCTGCACCCACAGCGTCATTATCCTGCCTACACCCCCAGCGTCATTATCCTGCCTGCACCCCCAGTGTCATTATCCTGGCTGTACCCCAGTGTCAGTGTTGTTATCCTGTAACCTAGTGTGTCAGCGACTCAGCATCATTATCCTGCCTGCACCCCCAGTGTCATTATCCTGGCTGTACCCCAGTGTCAATGTCATTATCCTGTACCCCAGTGTCATTATCCTGTACCCCAAGTGTCAGTGTCATTCTCCTGTACCCTCCAGTATCTGTGTCATTGTCCTGTACCCCCAGTGTCAATGTCATTATCCTGTACCCCCAGTGTCATTATCCTGTACCCCCAGTGTCATTATCCTGTACCCCCAGTGTCATTATCCTGTACCCCTAGTGTCATTATCCTGTACCCCCAGTGTCATTATCCTGTACCCCAGTGTCATTACCCTGTACCCCAGTGTCATTATCCTGTACCCACAGTGTCATTATCCTGTACCCCAGTGTCATTATCCTGTACCTCCAGTGTCATTATCCTGTACCCCCAGTGTCATTATCCTGTACCCCAGTGTCATTATCCTGTACATCCAGTGTCATTATCCTGTACCCCAGTGTCATTATCCTGTACCCCCAGTGTCATTATCCTGTACCTCCAGTGTCATTATCCTGTACCCCCAGTGTCATTATCCTGTACCCCCAGTGTCATTATCCTGTACCCCAGTGTCATTATCCTGTACCTCCAGTGTCATTATCCTGTACCCCCAGTGTCATTATCCTGTACCCCCAGTGTCATTATCCTGTACCCCAGTGTCATTATCCCGCACCCCCAGTGTCATTATCCCGTACCTCCAGTGTCATTATCCTGTACCCCCAGTGTCATTATCCTGTACCCCAGTCTAGTGTCATTATCCTGTACCTCCAGTGTCATTATCCTGTACCTCCAGTGTCATTATCCTGTACCCCCAGTGTCATTATCCTGTACCTCCAGTGTCATTATCCTGTACCCCCAGTGTCATTATCCTGTACCCCCAGTGTCATTATCCTGTACCCCAGTGTCATTATCCTGTACCCCCAGTGTCATTATCCTGTACCCCAGTGTCATTATCCTGTACCCCAGTGTCATTATCCTGTACCCCAGTGTAGTGTCATTATCCTGTACCCCAGTGTCATTATCCTGGCTGTACCCCAGTGTCAGTGTCGTTATCCTGTAACCCAGTGTGTCAGCGTCATTATCCTGCCCGCACCCCCAGCGTCATTATCCAGCCTGCACCCCCAGCGTCAATATCCTGCCTGCACCCCAGCGTCATTATCCTGCCTGCACCCCCAGCGTCATTATCCTGCCTGCATCCCCAGCGTCATTATCCTGCCTGCACCCCCAGTGTCATTATCCTACCTGCACCCCCAGCGTCATTATCCTGCCTGCACCCCCAGCGTCATTATCCTGCCTGCACCCCCAGCGTCATTATCCTGCCTGCACCCCCAGCGTCATTATCCTGCCTGCACCCCAGTGTCATTATCCTGGCTGTACCCTAGTGTCAGTGTTGTTATCCTGTAACCCAGTGTGTCAGCGACTCAGCATCAATATCCTGCCTGCACCCCCAGCGTCATTATCCTGCCTGCACCCCCAGCGTCATTATCCTGCCTGCACCCCCAGTGTCATTATCCTGCCTGCACCCACAGCGTCATTATCCTGCCTACACCCCCAGCGTCATTATCCTGCCTGCACCCCCAGTGTCATTATCCTGGCTGTACCCCAGTGTCAGTGTTTGTTATCCTGTAACCTAGTGTGTCAGCGACTCAGCATCATTATCCTGCCTGCACCCCCAGTGTCATTATCCTGGCTGTACCCCAGTGTCAATGTCATTATCCTGTACCCCAGTGTCATTATCCTGTACCCCAAGTGTCAGTGTCATTCTCCTGTACCCTCCAGTATCTGTGTCATTGTCCTGTACCCCCAGTGTCAATGTCATTATCCTGTACCCCCAGTGTCATTATCCTGTACCCCCAGTGTCATTATCCTGTACCCCAGTGTCATTATCCTGTACCCCTAGTGTCATTATCCTGTACCCCCAGTGTCATTATCCTGTACCCCAGTGTCATTACCCTGTACCCCCAGTGTCATTATCCTGTACCCACAGTGTCATTATCCTGTACCCCAGTGTCATTATCCTGTACCTCCAGTGTCATTATCCTGTACCCCCAGTGTCATTATCCTGTACCCCAGTGTCATTATCCTGTACATCCAGTGTCATTATCCTGTACCCCAGTGTCATTATCCTGTACCCCCAGTGTCATTATCCTGTACCTCCAGTGTCATTATCCTGTACCCCCAGTGTCATTATCCTGTACCCCCAGTGTCATTATCCTGTACCCCAGTGTCATTATCCTGTACCTCCAGTGTCATTATCCTGTACCCCCAGTGTCATTATCCTGTACCCCCAGTGTCATTATCCTGTACCCCCAGTGTCATTATCCCGCACCCCCAGTGTCATTATCCCGTACCTCCAGTGTCATTATCCTGTACCCCCAGTGTCATTATCCTGTACCCCAGTCTAGTGTCATTATCCTGTACCTCCAGTGTCATTATCCTGTACCTCCAGTGTCATTATCCTGTACCCCCAGTGTCATTATCCTGTACCTCCAGTGTCATTATCCTGTACCCCCAGTGTCATTATCCTGTACCCCCAGTGTCATTATCCTGTACCCCAGTGTCATTATCCTGTACCCCAGTGTCATTATCCTGTACCCCAGGTTGTAAGTGTCATTATCCTGTACCCCCAGTGTCATTATCCTGGCTGTACCCAGTGTCAGTGTCGTTATCCTGTAACCCAGTGTGTCAGCGTCATTATCCTGCCCGCACCCCCAGCGTCATTATCCAGCCTGCACCCCCAGCGTCAATATCCTGCCTGCACCCCCAGCGTCATTATCCTGCCTGCACCCCCAGCGTCATTATCCTGCCTGCATCCCCAGCGTCATTATCCTGCCTGCACCCCCAGTGTCATTATCCTACCTGCACCCCCAGCGTCATTATCCTGCCTGCACCCCCAGCGTCATTATCCTGCCTGCACCCCAGCGTCATTATCCTGCCTGCACCCCAGCGTCATTATCCTGCCTGCACCCCCAGTGTCATTATCCTGGCTGTACCCTAGTGTCAGTGTTGTTATCCTGTAACCCAGTGTGTCAGCGACTCAGCATCAATATCCTGCCTGCACCCCCAGCGTCATTATCCTGCCTGCACCCCCAGCGTCATTATCCTGCCTGCACCCCCAGTGTCATTATCCTGCCTGCACCCACAGCGTCATTATCCTGCCTACACCCCCAGCGTCATTATCCTGCCTGCACCCCCAGTGTCATTATCCTGGCTGTACCCCAGTGTCAGTGTTGTTATCCTGTAACCTAGTGTGTCAGCGACTCAGCATCATTATCCTGCCTGCACCCCCAGGTCATTATCCTGCTGTACCCCAGTGTCAATGTCTGTCTGTACCCCAGTGTCATTTATCCTGAAACCCCAAGTGTCAGTGTCATTTCCTGCCTGACCCTCCAGTACTTGTCATTGTCCTGTACCCCCAGTGTCAATGTCATTATCCTGTACCCCAGTGTCATTATCCTGTACCCACCAGTGTCATTTCCTGTACCCCCAGTGTCATTATCCTGTACCCCTAGTGTCAATTATCCTGTACCCCCAGTGTCATTATCCTGTACCCCAGTGTCATTACCCTGTACCCCCAGTGTCATTATCCTGTACCCACAGTGTCATTATCCTGTACCCCCAGTGTCATTATCCTGTACCTCCAGTGTCATTATCCTGTACCCCCAGTGTCATTATCCTGTACCCCAGTGTCATTATCCTGTACATCCAGTGTCATTATCCTGTACCCCAGTGTCATTATCCTGTACCCCCAGTGTCATTATCCTGTACCTCCAGTGTCATTATCCTGTACTCCAGTGTCATTATCCTGTACCCCAGTGTCATTATCCTGTACCCCAGTGTCATTATCCTGTACCTCCAGTGTCATTATCCTGTACCCCCAGTGTCATTATCCTGTACCCCCAGTGTCATTATCCTGTACCCCCAGTGTCATTATCCCGCACCCCCAGTGTCATTATCCGTACCTCCAGTGTCATTATCCTGTACCCCCAGTGTCATTATCCTGTACCCCAGTCTAGTGTCATTATCCGTACCTCCAGTGTCATTATCCGTACCTCCAGTGTCATTATCCTGTACCCCCAGTGTCATTATCCTGTACCTCCAGTGTCATTATCCTGTACCCCAGTGTCATTATCCTGTACCCCCAGTGTCATTATCCTGTACCCCCAGTGTCATTATCCTGTACCCCCAGTGTCATTATCCTGTACCCCAGTGTCATTATCCTGTACCCCAGTGTCATTATCCTGTACCCCATGTAGTGTCATTATCCTGTACCCCAGTGTCATTATCCTTGTACCCCAGTGTCATTGTCGTTTATCCTGTAACCCAGTGTGTCAGCGTCATTATCCTGCACCGCACCCAGCGTCATTATCCAGCCTGCACCCCAGCGTCAATTCCTGCCTGCAACCCCACACGTCATTATCCTGCCTGCACCCCCAGCGTCATTATCCATGCCTGCATCCCCAGCGTCATTATCCTGCCTGCACCCCCAGTGTCATTATCCTACCTGCACCCCCAGCGTCATTATCCTGCCTGCACCCCCAGCGTCATTATCCTGCCTGCACCCCCAGCGTCATTATCCTCCTGCACCCCCAGCGTCATTATCCTGCCTGCACCCCCATGTCATTATCCTGGCTGCACCCCCAGTGTCATTTATCTTTCTGCCTGGCTGTAACCCTAGTGGTCAGTGTTATCCTGAACCAGTGTGCAGCGACTCAGCATCAATATCCTGCCTGCACCCCCAGCGTCATTATCCTGCCTGCACCCCCAGCGTCATTATCCTGCCTGCACCCCCAGTGTCATTATCCTGCCTGCACCCACAGCGTCATTATCCTGCCTACACCCCCAGCGTCATTATCCTGCCTGCACCCCCAGTGTCATTATCCTGGCTGTACCCCAGTGTCAGTGTTGTTATCCTGTAACCTAGTGTGTCAGCGACTCAGCATCATTATCCTGCCTGCACCCCCAGTGTCATTATCCTGGCTGTACCCCAGTGTCAATGTCATTATCCTGTACCCCAGTGTCATTATCCTGTACCCCAAGTGTCAGTGTCATTCTCCTGTACCCTCCAGTATCTGTGTCATTGTCCTGTACCCCCAGTGTCAATGTCATTATCCTGTACCCCCAGTGTCATTATCCTGTACCCCCAGTGTCATTATCCTGTACCCCCAGTGTCATTATCCTGTACCCCTAGTGTCATTATCCTGTACCCCCAGTGTCATTATCCTGTACCCCAGTGTCATTACCCTGTACCCCCAGTGTCATTATCCTGTACCCACAGTGTCATTATCCTGTACCCCAGTGTCATTATCCTGTACCTCCAGTGTCATTATCCTGTACCCCCAGTGTCATTATCCTGTACCCCAGTGTCATTATCCTGTACATCCAGTGTCATTATCCTGTACCCCAGTGTCATTATCCTGTACCCCCAGTGTCATTATCCTGTACCTCCAGTGTCATTATCCTGTACCCCCAGTGTCATTATCCTGTACCCCCAGTGTCATTATCCTGTACCCCAGTGTCATTATCCTGTACCTCCAGTGTCATTATCCTGTACCCCCAGTGTCATTATCCTGTACCCCCAGTGTCATTATCCTGTACCCCCAGTGTCATTATCCCGCACCCCCAGTGTCATTATCCCGTACCTCCAGTGTCATTATCCTGTACCCCCAGTGTCATTATCCTGTACCCCAGTCTAGTGTCATTATCCTGTACCTCCAGTGTCATTATCCTGTACCTCCAGTGTCATTATCCTGTACCCCCAGTGTCATTATCCTGTACCTCCAGTGTCATTATCCTGTACCCCCAGTGTCATTATCCTGTACCCCCAGTGTCATTATCCTGTACCCCAGTGTCATTATCCTGTACCCCAGTGTCATTATCCTGTACCCCAGTGTAGTGTCATTATCCTGTACCCCCAGTGTCATTATCCTGGCTGTACCCCAGTGTCAGTGTCGTTATCCTGTAACCCAGTGTGTCAGCGTCATTATCCTGCCCGCACCCCCAGCGTCATTATCCAGCCTGCACCCCCAGCGTCAATATCCTGCCTGCACCCCCAGCGTCATTATCCTGCCTGCACCCCCAGCGTCATTATCCTGCCTGCATCCCCAGCGTCATTATCCTGCCTGCACCCCCAGTGTCATTATCCTACCTGCACCCCCAGCGTCATTATCCTGCCTGCACCCCCAGCGTCATTATCCTGCCTGCACCCCCAGCGTCATTATCCTGCCTGCACCCCCAGCGTCATTATCCTGCCTGCACCCCCAGTGTCATTATCCTGGCTGTACCCTAGTGTCAGTGTTGTTATCCTGTAACCCAGTGTGTCAGCGACTCAGCATCAATATCCTGCCTGCACCCCCAGCGTCATTATCCTGCCTGCACCCCCAGCGTCATTATCCTGCCTGCACCCCCAGTGTCATTATCCTGCCTGCACCCACAGCGTCATTATCCTGCCTACACCCCCAGCGTCATTATCCTGCCTGCACCCCCAGTGTCATTATCCTGGCTGTACCCCAGTGTCAGTGTTGTTATCCTGTAACCTAGTGTGTCAGCGACTCAGCATCATTATCCTGCCTGCACCCCCAGTGTCATTATCCTGGCTGTACCCCAGTGTCAATGTCATTATCCTGTACCCCAGTGTCATTATCCTGTACCCCAAGTGTCAGTGTCATTCTCCTGTACCCTCCAGTATCTGTGTCATTGTCCTGTACCCCCAGTGTCAATGTCATTATCCTGTACCCCCAGTGTCATTATCCTGTACCCCCAGTGTCATTATCCTGTACCCCCAGTGTCATTATCCTGTACCCCTAGTGTCATTATCCTGTACCCCCAGTGTCATTATCCTGTACCCCAGTGTCATTACCCTGTACCCCCAGTGTCATTATCCTGTACCCACAGTGTCATTATCCTGTACCCCAGTGTCATTATCCTGTACCTCCAGTGTCATTATCCTGTACCCCCAGTGTCATTATCCTGTACCCCCAGTGTCATTATCCTGTACCCCTAGTGTCATTATCCTGTACCCCCAGTGTCATTATCCTGTACCCCAGTGTCATTACCCTGTACCCCCAGTGTCATTATCCTGTACCCACAGTGTCATTATCCTGTACCCCAGTGTCATTATCCTGTACCTCCAGTGTCATTATCCTGTACCCCCAGTGTCATTATCCTGTACCCCAGTGTCATTATCCTGTACCTCCAGTGTCATTATCCTGTACCCCAGTGTCATTATCCTGTACCCCCAGTGTCATTATCCTGTACCTCCAGTGTCATTATCCTGTACCCCCAGTGTCATTATCCTGTACCCCCAGTGTCATTATCCTGTACCCCAGTGTCATTATCCTGTACCTCCAGTGTCATTATCCTGTACCCCCAGTGTCATTATCCTGTACCCCCAGTGTCATTATCCTGTACCCCCAGTGTCATTATCCCGCACCCCCAGTGTCATTATCCCGTACCTCCAGTGTCATTATCCTGTACCCCCAGTGTCATTATCCTGTACCCCAGTCTAGTGTCATTATCCTGTACCTCCAGTGTCATTATCCTGTACCTCCAGTGTCATTATCCTGTACCTCCAGTGTCATTATCCTGTACCTCCAGTGTCATTATCCTGTACCCCCAGTGTCATTATCCTGTACCCCCAGTGTCATTATCCTGTACCCCAGTGTCATTATCCTGTACCCCAGTGTCATTATCCTGTACCTCCAGTGTCATTCTTCTATACCGTCAGGAGTGTCGGACTGGCCTGCCTGGGAACCGGTTAAACCCCCGAGAGGCCCCAGGTCTTGATGGCCCCGTCCACCTTGCCCCGCCCCTCCATACACCCTGCTGAACAGAGCGGTCGAGTGGGTCCCATCCCCCTAAGCTAGCGCTACTACTGTAATGACAGTGGCGTTCTGAGCTAGGGGACAGGGTGGCAGATGTCCTTAGGCTGGAGCTTGTTTTCCTCCTTTGGTGCGGGGAATTCAGCTCCCTGTACTTGTATGTAGGGCCCTGTGCTGCTGCTGCACAGTAAGGGGTCCCCTCCAGGCCCTGTGTGTCTGTGTGTGACTCACCTCCCCCTCCCCTGTGACCTCTCCTTCTTGTTTCCGCTCCTCAGAAGCCTCAGTGATGATGCTGGGAATCATAGTGGCTGCAGCCGCCCACGAAGAGCAGTGAAGCCGTGGTGAGCAGACGGCTCTCTCTGCAGGGACACAGACCCCCCACACTTCTGTCTGTGAGTAACCTTGTCTTGTGAATTGATATAGAGATCTCCTGGTGGGGTTGAAGGGCTTGTACAGTGGTGAGGGGCTGCTCTCACTGAAAAGCTTCTTATCAGCTTTTATTACCATAGTATCTGTTAACCCCTTCATTGCCTCCTTAGACTCTGTGCCCATTCTAATGCATTTACTGCACATTTTCACAGTGTATTTGTAAAAATGCACAGCAAACGCACATAGTATATAGGCAGCCAGCAGCGTCAATGTGACTTAGCTTGTGCTGACGTCTGCACTTTTTTGCACAGTGTAATAGCTGTGGATTTTTACAGAACATTGATCTATAAAAATCTGCAACATCTCAATTAATTTACACGTCATGCCTTGTGTACTGCCCAGCACTTATGAGTTTTGGCCACATCACACATCATGTGGGTAGGGGCCATGCATGATGCGATCGAAACCTGGAAGTGCCAAACAGTACACGGTGTACTACAGGGCGGATTCTAAATGATGGATGGACGCAGAATTTTCTGCAAAAAAGCAGCTATATGTACCAAAAGTGCAACACTTTTGCTACGTAGCAGCGAATAAAAAGCGAATGCAGAGAATTAAGCATCATGTCTTGGTCCAATTACACACTTGCATTGTGGACGCAGCGTATGCGAACGCAGCCAAACGCATGTGTATCACGTTCCTATGTTTAACATATCCGGGATTGTGTGTGGAGCAGGTGGTTGAGGTAAGCATCCGGTTGCCATAGGGATACATAGGCTAGGGTCACACTTCAGTTTGCAATCCAGTTACAGGATCCAGTTTTTCATCCTGAAAACCTGATCAGGTACCTGACCCATAGACTCCAATGTTAACAATTGTTTGTCAAAGTGCAATCTGTCCACTGGATCCAGTTTTTGAGAAGTCAGGTTGTAATAGGGTCTGCAACATTTTTTGGCCTTTAGCAAAACCTGATCAGCTTTTTAACATGGGACCCTATGGGAACCTGATCCAGTACCTGATGGTACATATAGGTACCATCAGGTACCTGATCAGGTACCTGATCCGGTAAAAATGCCTCCAAACAGACAAGGGGAAAAACTGGATCCAGTAATGCATCCAGTTACTGGATGCAGGCTCCCAAGTGTGACCCTAGCCAAAGGCAGGCGGCGGATAGCGTTACCTGCTGGTAACGCTATGTGCTAAGTCTGCCAATTTCTAAGTTTTAAACAGATCCAGCAGGCTGAGGGCAGACACAAGTCTGACCCTAGCCTTAATCATAGGTTTGTTTTCTCCCCATTAGACTGGAGCTGATGTACAACTCAACCACTGATCTGCTCATTCCCTCAGTGAATGTGAGCGCTGGGTTTGGCTTTTTCTGGACGCCCCAATGATGATGAATGGAATCGCGGTCACATCATTACAGGCTGCTACATTTTATAGTGGAGATAAAAGCTCCACATTCTTCTGACGGTTCAGTTTCCACTTGTCGGATTCCACCAATAAATAAGTGATCACCTACCAAACCTGCGGATCACTGATAACTTGTTTTCACTAAAGAATCCCTTTAATGCAAACTACAGTAATTGTACATTGCACTTATAGTGAGCTCACAGCAGAAGTGCAGGAGCCGCCAATATAATGGGTATAACGGCTAACAGGTATTTGTATATAGCTGAAGGGTGGGTGGGCCCCTGGAATCAATTTCACTGGTGGGCCCCAGACACCCCAGTCCGACCCTGCGTGTCTGTGTCTGAATCCTGGCCTAATAGCAGCATTACCGCAGCTGCCTCACAACATCTTGCGCAGCTCCTGGCTCCGGGGACTCCCGCTCGTCCTGTGGGGAGCGTTCCATCTCGCTGTATAACATCCCCCGGAGACCCGAACAGCGCTGGTAAAGTTACCAGAACGCCCGCAGGTGGCGTCACGAAGACAAATCACCCCTACTGTTCCGCCATTCCCCTATTGATCTGGACCACCGGGCCTACACCACCGCAGGCGCGGTTTCATGACTGGAGGAGAGACAACGCCCGCTACGTGTACCCCCGGCTACGGTGAGTCATAAGGTCCTGTAAGTGCCGAGGTGTTATAATTGCCAGGAGATTATATGAAGCAGAGCTTGTCTCCCTCAGTGCATCAGCATCATTCAACTCCAGAGCAGCCCCTCATGTCACCAATAGTTTCCGCAAGGCTCCTTAGATAGCAATAGGGGCTCTTTTCCAAGCAGCTGGAGAGGTGAATTCTGTATGCTGTGTCCCTAATTAATGGACACATGGGCAGAAATGAGCTCCTCTCTCTGGTTCCCGCACATCTCTTATCTCTGCTCCCTGCTGATTTGATGGAGTCTTTTCACCCTCACAGAGCCCCGATGATATCACAGTATGTATCAGGGATTTGCGGGCTGGCAGTGTTAGGTGTCCAGGAGCAGGGAGGAATTCAGACAGTCTGAAGCAGGGAGGAGGGGGAGTGCAGCATTCACCAACTTGAGGAGAGAGTTTAGAGGCTCTGCAGACTTTAAGATCCAGATCCCCCGGGTCCCTGGTGTTGTGGGCTGCAGCTGGTGTATCTTTGATGGCAGATTATGTGTTCTCTGAGGCTGGATGGCTTGGATGGTGAAATGTGGCAGGGAGCTGTGTCAGATGCAACCTCCCTGGTCAGCGGCCATCTTGAATCTCGATACTTTTTATTTCTGACTAAGGCCGCCATCATGGGGTAACTGCCCTGATTCCTGTCAGGGGCCCACTGAAGCAGAGTGGCCTGGCAAGCCGACATGCAGGGGGCAAGGCCACGGACATATAGGGGGTGAGGCCATGGATGTGCAGGGGACTGTGCCCTTTCCTCAAAGCAGGGCCCTAATCAGACCAATCAGGATCGATAGGTGAACATCCCGACCCACCCACCAACTGCATCATATCCCTGATCCCTCCTTGAGCTGATCATATGACCCCTGACACGTGACAATAACTCTTTTCCTTGTACACAACCCCCTTATTGAAGTGTGACCCAGGCCACGGGCTCAGGCAACGCCACCCGTGACATCTCCGTGAACCCCTCCGAGCCTGATACCCGAGTACCCCAGGGCCTGGGGCTCGACACTATTAGCAGTGTCCATTGTGTATACAGCTATCAGCAATGTCCATTGTGTATACAGCTATCAACAGTATCCATTGTCTATACAGCTATCAGCAGTGTCCACTGTGTATACAGCTATCAGCAGTCCCTATTGTGTATACAGCCAGCAGCAGTCTCGATTGAGTATTCTCTATTATGTATACAACTATTCTGTATTCATCCCAGTCTCAATTGTGTGTGTATGTGTATATATCTATATATATAATATGTATGTGCATGTATGTATGCATGTTTGGGTGCAGGCAGAGCCTGGGCAGAGGCGGAGTTGGGGTGGAGGCTGGGCGGAGTCAAATGGCGGCTCCAAAATTTTGCAAGTGAGAGACCCTGAAATTCTTAGTAGCAGCCCTGTTTTTGATACAATTTCAGTAACACCTCTCCTCACCTACTCCATCAACCACCATGTATTATTCTAGAGAGTGGGATCTGTACATGTTAGGGTAGGGTCACATTGGAAACCTAAATTGCATTCACCGCATCCGGATCCGGATGCGGTGAACGCAATGCCGGTCGCACACAGTTTTTTTCAAAACTGTGTGCTGAATACCGCACTGCGGTCACCGGATGGCTCAGGATGTGTAATCCTGAGCCATCCGGTAACTGCATAGCTTGCAGTTCCCGATCTGGCAAGTTAATAAAGAGTTAAAATAGCTGACCTAAATGACTTTTTGAGGTCTGTAGGGGGGCTTAGACCCCCCTACAGACCGGCCGGCGACTTCTATAGTGTTCTTCTACAATTTCTCAATGGTCACAGGCTCTTCGGAGCCCGTGCATGTAAACCAAAGGGGCCCCCCCGTATCACTATACTGGGGTGCATAGACCCCTGTATTACAAATAAGCTGTATTGATGTCTAGTAAGGGTTAAATGTGTACATTTGCATTGTAAGTATATACTTACAACATTCTTTCGTAGGCAGAGTGAAGGAAATCCATGGGCGGGGCTGTGTGCAGCAGCCTCCGCCCGCTCCTTCTTGATGCCCGCCCCCTCTGGCCGTAATCCAGTCTTGTGAGGGCGGGGACGTCGTTAAAGGGGCGTGGCTAACCGCGGCACATAGTTAGCCACGCCCCTTTAACGACGTCCCCGCCCTCACAAGACTGGATTACGGCCAGAGGGGGCGGGCATCAAGATGGAGCGGGCGGAGGCTGCTGCACACAGCCCCGCCCATGGATTTCCTTCACTCTGCCTACGAAAGAATGTTGTAAGTATATACTTACAATGCAAATGTACACATTTAACCCTTACTAGACATCAATACAGCTTATTTGTAATACAGGGGTCTATGCACCCCAGTATAGTGATACGGGGGGCCCCTTTGGTTTACATGCACGGGCTCCGAAGAGCCTGTGACCATTGAGAAATTGTAGAAGAACACTATAGAAGTCGCCGGCCGGTCTGTAGGGGGGTCTAAGCCCCCTACAGACCTCAAAAAGTCATTTAGGTCAGCTATTTTAACTCTTTATTAACTTGCCAGATCGGGAACTGCAAGCTATGCAGTTACCGGATGGCTCAGGATTACACATCCTGAGCCATCCGGTGACCGCAGTGCGGTCCCGGTAAACGCTGCGAAAACTGCTGCCTGCATGATTTTAAACGCAGGCAGCAGTGCCGGATCCGGCCACCGGATGGCTTGTGAAGCCATCCGGTGTTTTGCATAGGCTTCTATCAGGAGCCTTTCCTGGTCCGGTTTTGAGCTTTTTTAAAGCTCAAAACCGGATCAGGATTTTAAACAAAAAACGCCGATGTGACCCTGGCCTTATATATGTAGAATCTTTTCAACAAAATAACAGTCATCATCTTCCTATAAAAACCATAGTCATTGTTTATCTACATAAATAAAATAAAGCTAATAGTAATAGCTTTGGAGGGGCAGGAGATTATATTCCTGCATTGGCCACTGTTATGTCTCACCTGAAGAGTGGAGAGAGCAGAACAGACAAATCGGTGTTGCTCCCATTGGATTTGGCAGCTCTTACAGTGTTGGATCAGACAGTTCAGCTAAGGGTGGTCTGGTAGTTCAAATGTTTGGCTAAGATAGAGGACTAAGCAGCTCAACCTGGTCCCCTTACTATGCAAGCTTAAACAGAAGATAACGACCTGGACTAAACTCTACCTGTCAGTGGTGGAAAAGGTTATTCTAATAAAAAAGGTACTCATGCCCCAGCTCCTTTATGTCCGGCACAATGCCACAGTTTGGCTACCTCAGAACAGAGCATTAAATTAGTGTCCTAGGGCAAAGGACGAGGGGGACCTGTCTATGCCTAACCATTGGATATACTACATTGCATCCCAAAATCAGCATATAGCGGATTGGGTAGAGCATGATATACATACCTCAGTAGGGAAAATCATTAAACACATGGTGGGAGGAGGACCAATGCTCTCTAGCCTGATGGTGGGTAGATTTCATCTAAACTCAAAGGAGTTTCTGATGTTGGTAATGTAGGAGAAAATATGGTAGAAAATTAAGCAGTGGAGGGGTATCACAGAATTTACTAGATATTCGCCAATCTGGGAAAATCATAGGGTGGTGGAACTGATGCATCTTCGGGGCTTTGGGCAATTGAGGCGAATCAGGATTTGGTATGTCTCTCAGCTGCTGGATGGAAGGACATTTAAAACTTTTTGAGGAGCTCAGGAAGGAGTTCTTTCTAAAACATGTTCTTCCAATACCTGTAGCTGAGACATGCATTTAATAGGCAGCACAGAGTGTCCCCCGTAGTTATACATGCAGACGGCAAGCTAAATATAGTTGGGCCTTAGGAGGGGTACAAAGGGGCTCATTTTTTAATATATGGTCTCTTGGAGACATTTCTGAGGAGGTATCTGCTGACAGCTAAGGCTAAATGGATGGAGGACATGGGGCATATCTCAGAGGAACAATATGAAGCAGTTTTACAGTATGTCCCCCAAGATATCTATGACTGAGGTTAGGAGAATGTTGCAGTTATTGACCATCTATAGAGTGTACAAAACCCCCTATGTGGATACAAAAGGCAGGTCTTAGGGCCCAATTACACGTAGCGACGCTCCAGCGATAACGACAACGATACGACTTGGTAGGGATTGCTGGTGAGATGTCAAACAGGCAGATCTCACCAGCGACGCAGCAACGATATGGAACGATACGTCGGTCGTTGGGAACCTGTGATTCTCGGGCATAGTATTGAGGTTTTTGTCCCTGTCAATCACAGCGATGCACGCTGCCCAGCGGGAGTGTGACGACCAAAAAATGGTCCAGAACGGTTTGTAACGATCAGCGATCTCACAGTGGGGGCCTGGTCGCTGCTACGTGTCACACATAGTGAAATCGCTGGCGAGGTCGCTGTTACGTCACAAAACCTGTGATGTTGCTGCGATATTGCTAGCAATATCGTTGTGTGTGAAGTACCCCTTAGAGAAGACTCTACAGTGGGTACGGAAAGTATTAATGTACACTGTGCACCCTATCTCGACTGAAAAAAAACAGAAATGTAGAAATTTCAGCAAATTTATTAAAAGAAGAAAAACTGAAATATCAAATGGTCATAAGTATTTAGACCCTTTGCTTAGTATTGAGTAGAAGTGACCCGCCCAGGCCGGGGTACTCAGAGCTCGGGCACGGTGTCAGGGGAACGCTATCACGGGTGGCTGCACCCAAGTCCGTGGCTCTGGGGGTCTGTGACTTCTAATATACAGTTTTTGTTAGAACGGTTCTTGACGTCACCTGAAGTATCTGGTGAGGGATCACCAGCGCCGCCATAATCCTCTGGAGGGTGTTGGAATTGCGGCAAGGGTGATATAGCTTCCTACAGATGAAGCTGGGCCTCCGGGGCAGTGCTGAGTGGGCAGTTCGGAGTAGGGGCTTGGGCCAAGGTAGTGGATAGTGAGACAGTCTCTACGGAGTACGGGAACAGGGAGGAATAACGCACACACACACCTCTGAGTGTCTCTTTAGCTTTTACTGGTGAAACTGCAGGTAATACGTCCAGAGCACTGTCAGGTGACGAGAAACACAGTTGAACTTCTACAGAGAGTGGGTATAAGGCCTAATTAAGTTCTCTCTCATGTTGTTGAAGCCCTGCCCTTGTATAACCTGGCTGGCCTCCTCACTTCTCTCTCTCTCCTCCTGCGCAGTCTGCGGGTTACCCTCGATGATCACCGTTGCCCTCTCCTCACTACGGTGTCTGGCTCCCTTAATGTTGAGTATGCAGGGGGACCGGGTGACTGAAGTCGCCACGGTGTATCAGGGTTTTCTGCTGGCTTGAAGCACTACTGCAGGAGCTTAATTGGGCGAACCTCCACTGGCTCCTCTACTCCCACTGTTCTCTGTACCCCTTGCCTACAATTCCCACTCCGGGTCACTGGTTCGGGCCTTGCACGGCACCGAGCACCAGGACGTCTTCACAGCTCTCCTAGCGCCTGCACACTCTCCCTAATTCCCCCCTATCACCAATATTTATAGGGGATCTTGCCTAAGGTCAGTAAGTTGTGCTCCCCCTACTGTGCTGGGGTGGAATGTGTTGTTTGTAGGTGGTACCCACTGTGGAAATCCAGCTGTGCACTAGGGAAGTTTGTGTTTACCTGTGGGAGCAGGGCACCACAGAAGCACCCTTTTGAGCTAGTACAGCCATGAGTCTTCTTGGTAATATTGCAACAAGCTTTTCACACCTGGATTTCGGGATCCTCTGCCATTCTGCCTTGCAGATCCTCTCCAGTTCGGATGAATTTTGAATGTTGGTGGACAGCCATTTTCAGGTTTCTCCAGAGATGCTCAATTGCGTTTAGGTCAGGGCTCTGGCTGGGCCAGTCAAGAATGGTCACAGAGTTGTTCTGAAGCACTCTTTTGTTATTTTATCAGTGTGCTTAGGGTCATTGTTGGAATGTGAACCTTCAGCCAAGTCTGAAGTCCAGAGCACTCTGAAAGAGGTTTTCATCCAGGATATCTCTGTACTTGGCCACATTCCTTTAACTGCAATCAGTCGTCCTGTCCCTGCAGCTGAAAAACACCCCCATAGCATGATGCTGCCACCACCATGTTTCATTGTTGGGATTGTATGGGGCAGGTGATGAGCAGTGACTGATTTTCTCCACACATACCGCTTAGAATTATCACTAAAAAGTTTGATCTTCGTATTATCAGACCAGAGAATGTTATTTCCCGTAGTCTGGGAGTCCTTCATGTGTTTTTTTTAGAAAACTCTATGCAGGATTTCATATGTCTTGCACTAAGGAGAGGCTTCTGTCGGGCCACTCTGCCATAAAGGTCTGCAGTGATAGTTACAAGAGGGGTAGGGGACAAGAGGCGCAATAGTGCCCTATCACTAGAGACACTACAGGACGCAGAGGTGGTGCTATGGAACCACTCACCTGATACAGTTGTGATCCCCACAACTGGTTGAAAGAGCATCAGTACTCCAGCTGCCGCAGGATCTCCACCGACCACTCACATGTGGTGATATCCAGAAGATGATGGGAAAAAAAGGTGTGTCACGGTCCGCGCTGCTCAAGTCCAAGAAAACTCACATGAGAGTCAGAGTTTCATAAAACAAATCCTTATTCTTTATTCTTCCACTCCAACGCGTTTCGGTGCCCCACCTGGCAACTTCCTCAGGGATCCTTCTGGTGGTCCCAAGCTTCTTCCATTGATGGATTATGGAGATCACTGTGCTCTTAGAACCTTGAGTACTGCAGAATTCTTTTGTAACCTTGGCTAGATCTGTTCCTTGCCACAATTCTGTCTGAGCTCCTTGGGCAGTTCCTTTGACCTCATGATTCTTATTTGGTGTGACATGCACTGTGACCTGTGAGGTCTTATATAGACAGGTGTGTGCCTTTCCAAATCAAGTCCTATCAGTTTAATTGAACACAGCTGGACTCCAATGAAGGAGTAGAACCATCTCAAGGAGGATCACAAAGAAATGAACAGCATGTGACTTAAATATGAGTGTCTGAGCAAAGGGTCTGAATATTTATGACCATGTGATATTTCAGTTTTCCTTTGTTAATAAATTTGCAAATATTTCTACATTTCTGATTTTTTCAGTCAAGATGGGGTGCACAGTGTACATTAATGAGAAAAAAAATGAACTTTTTTGAATTTACCAAATGTCTGCAATGAAACAAAGAGTGAAAAATTTAAAGGGGTCTGAAGACTTTCCATACCCTCTGTAAGTGCCTAAAATGTACTTCGGAGGAGGCCGACACTGTGCATATGTAGTCTTGTCCCTGCTTGCAAGCTTTCTGGATAAGAGTCCTTAACTTGATACAAGGGGTGATTGAAGGTAAATATACCACATATCCCACTGACATGTATACTGGGACATGTGGATCACATTGTCATAGATGATTGGGGGAAATTAGCAATCACCAGACAACTATATGCTGCAAGGAAAATAATTGCACTACACTGGCTAGACAAAAAAACACTAACTACCGTAGGAAATAATTTCCAAACAAAGTAAACTTTTTTTGTTTTAATGGAAAGGAAAATATTTACAAAACAGGTAAACCTTTACTATTGGAAAAAATCTGGGGAGGGTGGCTGGATTATCCAGGTTTGGCATCCTTTGATTTCATCAAGGATAGAATACATTAGACCAGTGGTGTGACTAGGTTTGATGGCGCCCAGGGCACAGATCTATTGTGGCGCCCCCCCAAGGTAGGTGAGGACCGGGGGGGAAGGGGTGCTTGCCGCCCCTGCCCCTGCAGCCTTGGTTGAGGACCGGGGGGGGGGGATCTTTCCCCTGCTGCCCCCCCCTCCTCTTCCCCCGGCTCCTCGGTCACCCACCCCTGCTGTCTCCCATCCCGTCCAGGTCGTCTCTCCTCCGTCCTCCGATCACACACTGGCGCCGCCGCCAGTGACGCAGTTTCTGGGGTCTCCTGCGGTCACCCCGTACTGGACCCGCTGCCACCAAGTCTCCCAGTGGCCCCCACGGCCCCAGACTGTCGCGGAAGCGGAAGTGCCACCGGTGCCCTTAGCTAAGTTGAGCCCGGTGCAAAAGGTCCGGCTGCACCCCCCTAGATACGCACCTGCATTAGACATATCTGAGGGGGTGGGGCGGGATAAGCAAAATGCCATTTACCTGTAATAGTGACTGAAGGAGGAGGAGGATTGCTGTGGTTTGTGTAAACTGTTGAAACTGACAGACGTAGTAAGAACCATTCCCTAATTTGCTGTAAATCGAACTGTTAATAAAAAGTATTTGATTTAAAAAAGAATATACTGCCCAAATTAGTAAATAGTTTGACGTGATAATATAATTTATACCAAAGTCAGTGAATAATCTGTTTAATCATATTGGACTGCTATTATGTTGAACACTGCTGTAGCAGCATGTCAGGTTGATGAAGCAATCTATTATATAATTGCCGTAACTGACTTCCGTCGGAGCGGCGCAACTTCCGGTGGCTTGGTTAGCGAGTCCAAGCTTCATCTCCTGGACTCTGTCCGTGGCCGCGTAGCGGCCACGGCGACTCCCGAAGCAATGCCCGCAACGCGGGCATTGCGAGTCGTTGCAGCCTCGCGAAGCAATGCCCGCGAAGCGGGCATTGCGAGTCGCTGCCACCCAACGCTAACCAAGCCACAGAAGCGCATACGACTGTAGTGTACACCGCTATAGTATACTACACTCCCATGCCCATGCGCCAACGACTCGCAATGTTCGCAATGTTCGCTGGCGCTTAAGGCCCGACACGCGTATGCCCATGGGACTGTAGTATACCATCGCGCTGTACACCGCCTTCGAAGTCCCACTACCCTCTGACACAAGCCCCTACCCCCTAAGTCCCGTCCCACTACCCTCTGCCGCAAGCCCCTACACCCTGCTGCCCTAACCCACTACCCCGCCGCACCCACTACCTTCTGCCGCACCTAACCCCTAAGCCACTACCCCGCCGCCTACCCCGTCGCCGAAGCCCCTACCCCCTGCCGCCTTAAGCCACTACCCCCCCGCACCCACTTCCCTCTGCCGCAAGCCCCTACCCCCTGCTGCCCTAACCCACTACCCCGCCACACCCACTACCCTCTGCCGCACCTAACCCCTAAGCCACTACCCCGCCGCCGAAGCCCCTACCCCCTGCCGCCCTAAGCTACTACCCCGCCGCAGCCACTACCCTCTGCCGCAAGCCCCTACCCCCTGCCGCCCTAACCCACTACCCCGCCGCAGCCACTACCCTCTGCCGCAAGCCCCTACCCCCTGCCGCCCTAACCCACTACCCCGCCGCAGCCCCTACCCCCTGCCGCCCTAACCCCTAACCCACTACCCCGCCGCCGAAGCCCCTACCCCCTGCCGCCCTAAGCCACTACCCCGCCGCAGCCACTACCCTCTGCCGCAAGCCCCTACCCCCTGCCGCCCTAACCCACTACCCCGCCGCAGCCCCTACCCCCTGCCGCCCTAACCCCTAAGCCACTACCCCGCCGCCGAAGCCCCTACCCCCTGCCGCCCTAAGCCTACCCCGCCGCCGAAGCCCCTACCCCCTGCCGCCTTAAGCCACTACCCCGCCGCACCCACTTCCCTCTGCCGCAAGCCCCTACCCCCTGCTGCCCTAACCCACTACCCCGCCGCACCCACTACCCTCTGCCGCACCTAACCCCTAAGCCACTACCCCGCCGCCGAAGCCCCTACCCCCTGCCGCCCTAAGCTACTACCCCGCCGCAGCCACTACCCTCTGCTGCAAGCCCCTACCCCCTGCCGCCCTAACCCACTACCCCGCCGCAGCCACTACCCTCTGCCGCACCTAACCCCTAAGCCACTACCCCGCCGCCGAAGCCCCTACCCCCTGCCGCCCTAAGCCACTACCCCACCGCAGCCACCACCCTCTGCCGCAAGCCCCTACCCCCTGCCGCCCTAAGCCACTACCTCGCCGCAGCCACTACCCTCTGCCGCAAGCCCCTACCCCCTGCCGCCCTAAGCCACTACCCCCGCCGCAGCCACTACCCTCTGCCGCACCTAACCCCTAAGCCACTACCCCGCCGCCGAAGCCCCTACCCCCCTAACCCACTACCCCGCCGCAGCCACTACCCTCTGCCGCAAGCCCCTACCCCCTGCCGCCCTAACCCACTACCCCGCCGCAGCCACTACCCTCTGCCGCACCTAATCCCCTACCCCCGAAGCCGCACCTAACCCACTACCCCCGACGCCGCACCTAAGCCACTACCCAGCCGGAGCCACTACCCTCTGCCGCAAGCCCCTACCCCCTAAGCCGCACCTAACCCCCTACCCCCGAAGCCTTACCTAAACCCCTACCCCCCCTGCCCCCTAAGCCCCGCCGCACCTAAGCCCCTATCCCCTAAGCCCCGCCGCCTCCTAAGCTCCCGCCGCTAACACCTAAGGCCCTACACCCGAAGCCCCCGCCGTCCCCTAACCTAACGCCCCCGTCGATCACTTACATGCCTTCTTAGTCATCTGATCGTCCGTCCGATCCACAAGTCCTTCGTCCGGCCAGCCGTCCTCTTCCTCCGGCCCCGCCGCTCTTCTCTCTTCTTTCCGCCATCTCCGTCTCTTCGTCCGGCCCCCGGGGTCTTCTGTCTTCTTTCCGCCAACTTCCATCTCCGACGTCCTCTTCACTTCTCATTAAGATACAATGGACGCAAAATCCGCCATTCTATCTCTATGAGATGTGAGCTGCTCTTCTGATTGGTCGCTCTCTAATGCCCTCAGCCAATCAGAAGAGCACCTCAGATCCCATTGAAATACATTAGCGGTGTGTCGCCGATTTTATGGCCGGCCACCTGGTTCTATTTGTCGGCCCTAAAATCGCGGACACACCGCTAATGCATCTCTATGGGCAGTCAGCCCGATTTCTGATTGGTCGCTCTCTCGAGCTCACTGCCCATAGACATGCATTAGCGGTGTGTCCGCGATTTTAGGGCCGACAAATAGAACCAGGTCGGCGGCCATAAAATCGCCGACACACACCGCTAATGTATTTCAATGCGAACAAATTAATTTAATAATAAGAAAAATAATTAAAAAATAATTAAAAAATAATAAAAAAATAAATAAAAAATAAACGGACCTCAAAGAGAACTGGCTCTCAGCCTAAATAATAAATTTAATAATAAAACAAATAATTAAAAAATAATTAAAAAATAATAAAAAAATTAATTAAAAATAATAAATAATTCAATAAAAATAATAATAAAAAAATTAAATATATGCTAATTATATCAGCCCTTTCAGCGGACCTGAAAGAGAACTGGGTCTCAGCCTTAATAATAAATTTAATAATAAAATAAATAATTAAAAAATAATTAAAAATAATAAAAAAATAAATAAAAAATAATAAATAATTCAATAAAAATAATAATAAAAAAATTAAATATATGCTAATTATATCAGCCCTTTCAGCGGACCTGAAAGAGAACTGGGTCTCAGCCTAAATAATACATTTAATAATAAAAAAAATAATTAAAAAATAATTAAAAAATAATAAAAAAATAAATAAAAAATAATAAATAATTAAATAAAAATAATAATAAAAAAATTAAATATATGCTAATTATATCAGCCCTTTCAGCGGACCTGAAAGAGAACTGGGTCTCAGCCTAAATAATAAATTTAATAATAAAAAAAATAATTAAAAAATAATTAAAAAATAATAAAAAAATAAATAAAAAATAATAAATAATTCAATAAAAATAATAATAAAAAAATTAAATATATGCTAATTATATCAGCCCTTTCAGCGGACCTGAAAGAGAACTGGGTCTCAGCCTAAATAATAAATTTAATAATAAAAAAAATAATTAAAAAATAATTAAAAAATAATAAAAAAATAAATAAAAAATAATAAATAATTCAATAAAAATAATAATAAAAAAATTAAATATATGCTAATTATATCAGCCCTTTCAGCGGACCTGAAAGAGAACTGGGTCTCAGCCTAAATAATAAATTTAATAATAAAAAAAATAATTAAAAAATAATTAAAAAATAATAAAAAAATAAATAAAAAATAATAAATAATTCAATAAAAATAATAATAAAAAAATTAAATATATGCTAATTATATCAGCCCTTTCAGCGGACCTGAAAGAGAACTGGGTCTCAGCCTAAATAATAAATTTAATAATAAAAAAATAATTAAAAAATAATTAAAAAAATAATAAAAAAATAAATAAAAAATAATAAATAATTCAATAAAAATAATAATAAAAAAATTAAATATATGCTAATTATATCAGCCCTTTCAGCGGACCTAAAAGAGAACTGGGTCTCAGCCTAAATAATAAATTTAATAATATAAAAAAAATAATTAAAAAATAATAAAAAAATAAATTGAAAATAATAAATAATTCAATAAAAATAATAATAAAAAAATTAAATATATGCTAATTATATCAGCCCTTTCAGCGGACCTGAAAGAGAACTGGGTCTCAGCCTAAATAATAAATTTAATAATAAAAAATATAATTAAAAAATAATTAAAAAATAATAAAAAAATAAATTAAAAATAATAAATAATTCAATAAAAATAATAATAAAAAAATTAAATATATGCTAATAATATCAGCCCTTTCAGCGGACCTGAAGGAGAACTGGGTCTCAGCCTCAGGCTCACTTTAAATAAATAATAAATTTAATAATAAAAAAAAAATTAAAAAATAATTAAAAAATAATACAAAAAATAAATAAAAAATAATAAATAATTAAATATAAAAAATAATAATAAAAAAATAAATAAATGCTATTAATTGTATTATTAATTTTATTAATGCTATTAATAATGCTATTACTGCTAATAATAATGCTATTAATGCTAATAATTATGCTATTAATGCTAATATTTATGTTATTAATGCTAATAATTATGCTATTAATGCTAATAATTATGGTATTAATGGTAATAATAATGCTATTAATGCAAATAATATTGCTATTAATTCTATTATTAATGCTATTAATGCTAATTATTATGCTATTAATGCTAATAATTAGGCTATTAATGGTAATAAGAATGCTATTAATGCAAATAATATTGCTATTAATGCTATTATTAATGCTATTAATATTAATAATTATGCTATTCATGCTAATAATTATGCTATTAATGGTAATAATAATGCTATTAATGCAAATAATATTGCTATTAATGCTAATATTTATGCTATTAATGCTAATAATTATGCTATTAATGCTAATATTTATACTATTAATGCTAATAATTATGCTATTAATGCTAATATTTATGCTATTAATGCTAATAATTATGCTATTAATGTAATCATAATGGTATTAATGCAAATAATATTGCTATTAATGCTATTAATGCTAATAATTATGCTATTAATGTTAATAATTATGCTATTAATGCTAATAATTATGCTATTAATGGTAATAATAATGCTATTAATGCAAATAATATTGCTAATAATGCTATTATTAATGCTATTAATGTTAATAATTATGCTATTAATGCTAATATGTTATGCTATTAATGCTAATAAATTATGCTATTAATGCTAATATTAATACTATTAATGCTAATAATTATGCTATTAATGCTAATATTTATGCTATTAATGCTAATAATTATGTTATTAATGGTAATCATAATGGTATTAATGCAAATAATATTGCTATTAATCCTATTAATGCTAATAATTATGCTATTAATGTTAATAATTATGCTATTCATGCTAATAATTATGCTATTAATGGTAATAATAATGCTATTAATGCAAATAATGTTGCTATTAATGCTAATATTTATGCTATTAATGCTAACAATTATGCTATTAATGCTAATATTTATACTATTAATGCTAATAATTATGCTATTAATGCTAATATTTATGCTATTAATGCTAATAATTATGCTATTTATGGTAATCATAATGGTATTAATGCAAATAATATTGCTATTAATGCTATTAATGCTAATAATTATGCTATTAATGTTAATAATTATGCTATTAATGCTAATAATTATGCTATTAATGGTAATAATAATGCTATTATTAATGCAAATAATATTGCTATTAATGCTATTATTAATGCTATTATAATGTTAATAATTATGCTATTATTGCTAATATTTATGCTATTAATGCTAATAATTATGCTATTAATGCTAATATTAATACTATTAATGCTAATAATTATGCTATTAATGGTAATCATAATGGTATTAATGCAAATAATATTGCTATTAATGCTATTAATGCTAATAATTATGCTATTAATGTTAATAATTATGCTATTAATGCTAATAATTATGCTATTAATGGTAATAATAATGCTATTAATGCAAATAATATTGCCACGTTCTAGAATCCCGATGCATTTGCATCGGGCTCACAGCTAGTCTAACATAAAGGACAGCAGAGATATCCAGTAGCCGCAGGAGGAGAATTCAGCGTCCAGTTCTGGACCAGGTAGAAGTAACAGTCACATTTTTTAAAATAAGGCGGCCACTTCTCCATTGCAGTCTATGGGGACTATCTGTGAATTGGCAAAAATTGGGTAGTGAACAGCCGTTATCCTTATATGTGATGGTTCCATAGATAATTATTATTATTGAATAGCCTTCAGCTTGATATCGAGCTATGGCGAATACTCTATAGGAAGACTGATCTTGTGCATCCTAGATAGGTTCAACAGAGTCTCCTCCAAGCCTAGATAGGTCCACCAGGGTCTTCTCCAAGCCTAGATAGGTCCACCAGAGTCTTTTCCAAGCCTATGTACATTACCGTTCAAAAGCTTGGGGTCATTTAGAAATGTCCTAATTTTGAAAGAAAAGCACTTTTTTTTTTCAATGAAGCTAACAATAAATGAATCAGAAATACACTCTATATATTGTTAATGTGGTAAATGACTATTCTAGCTACAAACATCTGGTTTTTAATGCAATATCTATAGTACATAGGTGTATAGAGGCCCATTTCTAACAACCACCACTCCAACTTTTAATGGTACATTGTGTTTGCTAACTGAGTAAGAAGGCTAATGGATGTTTAGAAAACCCTTGCACAAGTATGTTAGCACAGCTGAAAACCGTTTGGCTGATTAGAGAAGCTATAAAATTGACCTTCCTTTGAGCTACAGTAGTTGAGAATTTGGAGCATTACATTTGTTTGTTCTATGAAACTCTCAAAATGGCCAGAAAAAGACAATTTTCATGTGAAACTCAACAGTCTATTCTTATTCTTAGAAATTAAGGCTCTTCCATACAAGACATTGCCAAGAAAATGAAGGTTTCCTACAATGGTGTGTACTACTCCCTTCAGAGGAGAGCACAAACAGACTCTAACCAGAGTAGAAAGAGAAGTGGGAGGCCCTGCGGCACAACTGAGCAACAAGACAAGTACATTAGTCTCTAGTTTGAGAAATCGAAGCCTCACAGCACCTCATCTGGCAGGGTTATTAAATCGTACCTGTCAAAGGTCTGCAATGCTGTAATTGCTGCAAAGGGAGCATTCATTGACGAAAGCAAAGTTTGAAGGAGAAAATTATTATTTCAAATAAAGATCATTATTTCTAACCTTGTCGGTGTCTGGACTATATTTCTATTCATTTTGCAACTCATTTGATAAATAAAATTATGAGTTTTCATGGAAAAGACAAAATTGTCTGGGTGACCCCAAACATTTAAGCGGTAGTGTAGGTCCAGCAGGGTCTTCTCGTTTTCTTGATAGTATCGCGCTTTGGGTTGCTGGTATTCCTCTTCATCTTGTACCGTCTGTTTTTTTACCATAATGTCCTTCTCCAGTGCAAGCTCTCTTCGTATGGTGTGTCCAAAATAGTCAAGTCATAGCTTGGTGATCCTTGCTTCATGTGACATGTCTGACATGATTGGCTCTAAAATGGATTTGTTTTTTCTTCTTGCCATTTATGGTATTGATAACCACATTTCAAAGGGGTTGATTCTTCTTCTGCCT
This sequence comes from Allobates femoralis, assembly GCA_033576535.1. Taxonomy (NCBI): domain Eukaryota; kingdom Metazoa; phylum Chordata; class Amphibia; order Anura; family Aromobatidae; genus Allobates; species Allobates femoralis. Next base: position 78,133 of record JARQOC010000272.1, read on the forward strand.
TGTTACATTTTAGTCTTGGTTTCACATCCATATGTTACCACAGAAAACAAACACAATGTACTATGAGTCATGCCTTAATAATATTTATTCACTTATATAGTACCATTAATTCCACAGACATCATCTCTGCCCCATTGGGGCTCACAATCTAAATTCTCCTTCAGTATGTCTTTGGAGTGTGGGAGGAAACTGGAGAGCCCAGAGCGCCTTCGTTGAAATGTTCATCAATTTGAAGACCTTATCTAGTGACTTCATAGCTAATTTTCTATTCTATTGACTTCTGATGTTGTTGCTGGAGTTGATCGACCTTAGTTGATCACTGGTAGGTCACTAATGGAACTAAGGTCGGCTTCACAGCATGATTTTTACCTTTTAGGTCCCGTCCAGTTTGACCCTGACTGAACTTGATCAGGTTTTGCCCCCATGTATCCCTATGATGCCGGATCGGTGCTATTTGGCCAACCAATATTGTGATTTCTCTCCCTGATCTTATTTTGTCCGTTTTTGCATACGACACAAAATCGGAATCAGCATCATTTTTTGTGTCCAGTGTAAAAAACAAACAAAACCGGATCCTCCCGGATCTGGGGCGATCCAGTGCCCATAACATGGGAGTCTATGGGGGGCCAGATCGCCCTGGATACGACAAAATATCATATCGTTTCCCGGATGCCATGCTCATTCAGCACCATGGACAGCAGCAGCATTTCAGAGTCACCGCTGAACGTTGAGCACCATGGAGAGCTCCACTGCACAGACGGCTGAAATTTCAGCCCCGCGGACAGCAACAGACACGAGCACAAACGAATCCTGCAAAAAACAGGATCGGAGGGTATATTTGCCCACACTTTGTGCTCTTCGGTGCTGTCAGGTTCTGTCCGGTGCATCCTGCAAAACAGCAGAAAACCGTGGTGTGAAGTCTGCCTAAGCAGTCCAACGAGCAAAAATGCTGGGAACTTCCTAATCATGGGTTGTTTACTTAAAGTGGCAAAAAATACATGGCAGGTTCTTGTGCCAAAATGTTGGGGTGCTCCCTTTAATAGAACCTTCATCAATACAAAAGTAAGCAATATAGACAAAAAAGGTGCACTCACCCGATTCGATGCACAAATGGTTTACTGCGGCGACATTTCAGTGGAATGTAGGGAGGGAGGGGAGAAGAAACAGACGAGTCATTTTGTGCCGATCAGGCACTTCTACTGGTCCTGTCAAATTGATAGGACCAGTAGAAGTGCCTAATCAGCACAAAATGACTCGTTGTCTGCTGAAATGTCGCCGCAATAAACCATTTGTTCATCGAATCAGGTGAGTGCACCAATTATTTCTCTATTGCTTACTCGCTAATGGAACTCCCAATGGGGATCTGTGGAAAAACCCACCAAGAGGTGTTCAATTACTCTGCAGCTCCTCCACACCAAAAATAAAACATTGAAAACACAAATCAAAGACCTATCCTTGTATTGCTCTTCCAAGGCATATCATCCAAATCAAGAGGTAACAAAGGTCCTGAACAAGAGTCCCCTTCTAAATAGCTCATATTTCTATAAAAAGAACCTGTCACCACGAAAATAGGGTCCAATCTGCAGACACCATGTTGTAGATCAGGGGGGCTGAGCATATTGATATGTAATATTTTGAGAAAAGATTTGGCATAACCTGTGTTTTAATGATTTAAACCTTTGCTCTTTCTGAGATTATTAGTCCAGCGGTCCTATCAGTGATTGACAGCTATCTCAGTATGTATATGTATGTATACATGGAAGACTGTCAGTCACTGATAGGACCGCCCACTGGACTGAAAATACCAAACAGAACAGCAGTTTTTCTCTAATGTAACAGAAAAACTTTTTATTGTTGTTGGTGAATATTTTGCTGTTGAAACCCTTTTTCACCAAGGTCAATTTTTGTTTTTTGTGCAATCTGTACTAGGGCTTGTTTTTTTTCATTGATAATATAGGTTACATACAATGTTTTGATGGCTTTTATGGAATTTTTAGGTAAATTCTGGTGTTTTGATTTTTATTTCCTTTTTACCCCTTTAAGAGTTTGAACTTTTTATTGGCGCAGTCACACCAAATATTATTGTGAATCAAATTTTTATATATTTTTCAAATCTTCAGCAGATCTCAGGCTTTCATGACAACTGATCAGAACCCTTTTCTCATGTTGCAATAGCTGCATGGAATGTACATCCGATGTGTCTGCTGACCCTGGGACCTGAGGGGGTGTTCCCACAAACAAAGCTAATTTTAAAGTCAATTTTAATCAATAGATCTGGGAGCAATATGAAGTTTCACAACTGGATGTTTAAATAAATGTTCCTGTGCTGAGATAATCTTATATATGTGTCCCTGCTCTGTACTGTGTAATGGATGTGTCTGACTGTACAGGGACATGGTCTGATCATACCACATCTCCTGTGCTGAGATAATCTTATATATGTGTCCCTGTTATGTACTGTTTAATGGATGTGTCTGACTGTACAAGGACATGGTCTGATCATACCACATCTCCTGGGTAGAGGAGGAAGTAAAAGAGTATACAGACATTACAGCACAAGATCACAGCTCGCAAAACATTTATCTGCCTATTTTTTAAAAATTTCATACCTCAAAGAAAGAATTATTTGCAATTCCGTGCTGTAATGTTTGTATACTCTTTAACTCGACCCAGGAGATGTGTACATAGCACGGACACATATATAAGATTATCTCAGCACAGGAGATGTGGTATGATCAGAAAATGTCCCTGTACGGTCACACATCCATTACACAGTACATAGCACGGACACATATATAAGATTATCTCAGCACAGGAGATGTGGTATGATCAGACCATGTCACTGTACAGTCAGACACATCCATTACACAGTACATAGCAGGGACACATATATAAGATTATCTCAGCACAGGAGATGTGGTATGATCAGACCATGTCCCTGTATGATCAGACACATCCATTACACAGTACATAGCAGGGACACATATATAAGATTATCTCAGCACAGGAGATGTGGTATGATCAGACCATGTCCCTGTATGGTCAGACACATCCATTACACAGTACATAGCAGGGACACATATATAAGATTATCTCAGCACAATAACCTTTTTTTAAACATCCAAATTGGTAATTATTATTATTCCAAGATCTATTGATTAAAATGTTAAAATGAACTTTGTTCATGGGAAAACCCTTTAAAAAACCCAATGGGACATAATAAGGAAGAACTTAATTACATATTTTGCATTTGGGGTAGTAGTCTCACATTACACCTCTGGTAATACATATAATGAGTGTACAGTACATGCTATCTTACAACATGGAATTCAGTTTTTCTTGTCATGAAATTTATCTTGACTATTAGCACCAAATATATGCTGAAAACAATGGGGTCCAGACTTCCCAGCAGTTTCCTATTAGGAAGCAATGTCTTGGCCAAACCCTAACTGCATAGGGACTCCTATTAACGTATGGCAGACAATGACAGGAAGCAGCTTCTTAACCCCTACTTGTCTGAGCTTCCTCTCCAGCTGAGTCCTGCTAGCCTTCCATGAACTCAAAGGCTGAAGTGCAGGGATAGGGAGGAGCCGGGTCAGTGGTTGTGTCCTTACACACCCAGAAAGAAGAGTTGCTCTAGTTCAGCTTCTGTTTTAACTTCTTCGAATGGCCAATTTTAACCAATAAGGTGTCGGCTGTGCGTCCTCTAGGTCCCCACTAGACAATGGCGGTGTATTTTCTCCTCGGCTTCCTGTTTTCATACTTCGCTTTGTTCGGCAAACATATTTTGGTGACCATATTTACAGTATGTGTAAACTGAATGTCAGGAAATATTGCCCAATTTATTTCATATCCTCAAAAAAACACATCAAAGTGTCTTCAGTGTTGTCCCATGAAATGATAAAATAATTACAATAATGTGAGGGTGTACTCACTTTTGTTTTATACTGTACTGTATATATGTACAGTGCCTTGAAAAAGTATTCATACCACCCCGTGACCTTTTCCACATTCGCTTATGTTTTACCTACAAACTAAAATGTATTTTATTGGCATTATATGTGATGATGATGATATACCAACACAAAGATGGAAGTATCTGTAAAGTGTAAAGGAAATTATGGGTTTTTTTTTATATTTTAAAAAGATAATTCTGAACATTGTGATGTGCATTACTATTCAATATCCTAACAAACTGTGTTACACAAACTATTAATACATTCACATAACCAAATTGCCTAAAGGGAAAAAAGAACCCTATTTATGAGATTATGGATAAAACTTGATTTTTGTTATATTTCTTTAATATTCAAAAAAGTTTATCCTATACATTTCAATATCAAATTAATATGCAAATATGTATTTATTAATAATAATTTAGAATTCTATCCTTGTACAAGTGTAGTTTACAACTGCACATGTGTTTTAATGGGATAAGCTTTAATGCAGGGGCGGAACTACCGTGGTGCAGCTGGTTCAGCTGCACCAGGGCCCCAACCGGCTAGGGGGCCCCTTCAAGCCTGCAGGGGGGCCCCCAGCCGATCCCCGTAAGCCGTTGTCAGAGGAGAGGAGGGTCAGGCAAGGGAAGCAGAAAGCTTCCTGCTTCCTTTGCCTGATCCCGCCCCTCCTCTCCTCTGCCCCTCCGGCTCCCAGGAGCGCACTCGGCGTGGCTCAGCAGGTAGGAGAGCTGCCGCAAACACCTCTCCGACGACCGCCACCAGCCCCCCCTCCCCTCACCTCACCTCGGCTGCACCAGGGCCCCCGGGGGTCAAGGTCCGCCACTGCTTTAATGGAATATAATAAAGGTCAAGTTTTATTCATAAACATATAGCTAGGGTGCTTTTTCCATTTTGGGCAATTTGGTTCTGTGCATTTGTATTCTGTCCCTTTGAATGAATACTTTGCAGGATCACCTTTAGCTGCAATTACTGCTGCAAGTCTTTTGGGGGATGTCTCTACCAGCTTTGTACATCTGAGATTGTTGCCCATTCTCCCCTGCAAATGAGTTCTTGCTCAGTGAGAGTGGATGGAGACGTCTGTGAAGAGCAATTTTCATGTCCTGACACAGATTCTCAATGGGATTTAGATTTGGACTGTGACTGGGCCATTCACACACATGGATATGCTTTCATCTAAACCGAGAGTCTCAAACTCGGTTGGCTATACATGCAGTACACATATTAAAAATATTAATTTTACAATAACATATATTTTTTTCTATATGCCTTTTAATTCATTTAACATGTTTATTTTATGACATTCATTATATGGGTTATAGTACAGTTTAATAGCTTGTGTTGTTATGGATGTGGTGACAACTAACAATTACTTTTTTTGTTTGCTTTAGTTTATAATAATAATACTAATTTTTATTTATATAGCGCCAACATATTCCGCAGCGCTTCACAATACAACAGCATTTTTAGTGGCAAAATATTTTTTCATGCTTTATTTTGCAATTTTTGTTACAATTTTCCCCCCAATTGGTCACATACAGTAATATTGTCAGTGACATGTGGTCTCTATCTTATAGTTATGTCCCCCATCCTGGTCTTCATTTTGCAATAATGTCCCCATCCTGGTCCTCTTCATGTAGCAGTCTCCCCATCCTGGTCATTATCTTGTAGTAATGGGCTCCACACGGTTCTTCATCTTGTAGTAATGGCCCATCCTGGTCCTAATCTTGTAGGAATGACCCCGTCCTAGTCTACAAATTGCAGCAATTTCCCCATCCTGGTCCCCATTTTGTAGCAATGCCCCAACTTGGCCCTTATCTTATAGTAATGCCCCCCATCCTATAATAATGCCCCCCATCCTGGTCACCTTCTTGTAGTAATGTGCCCATCCTTGTCCCCTGTTTATAGTAATTTTCCCTTGCTGTTCGTCATCTTGTAGTAATGTCCCCATCCTGGTCCCTTTCTTGTAGTAATGTACCCCTTCTGGTCCCCATCTTGAACTCATGTCCCCGTCTTGGTCTTTTTCTTGTAGTAATGTCACTATTCAGGTGCACATGTTGTTGTTATGACCGATCTTGGTCCCCGTCCTGTAATAATGTTTCCATCCTGGTCCCCTTCTTGCAGTAATGTGTTCATCCTGGTCCCCATGTTGTAGTTATGTCCCACCATCCTGGTTCTCATCTTCTAGTAGTTTCCCCATCCTGGTCCTCTTCTTGCAGTAATGTCCCCATCCTGTAGTAATGTGCCCCATCTAGGTCCCCATATTGAAGTAAGCACCATCCTGGTCCCATTCTTGTTGAAATGTCTCCACCCTGGTCCTCAAATTGTAGTAATGTAACCATCCTGGTCCCAATTTTGTAATAATGCCCCATCCTGGTCCCCTTCTTGCAGTAATGCCCCCATCCTGGTCTCCATATTGTAGTAGTAATTAGTTAGCCCCAGCGGTAGTATACAGGGCCCCAGCAGTATATACAGCCCCAGTGGTATATACAGCCCCAGTGGTAGTATATACAGCCCCAGTGGTAGTATATACAGCCCCAGTGGTAGTAGATTGCAGCCCCAGCGGTAGTATACAGGGCCCCAGCAGTATATACAGCCCCAGTGGTATATACAGCCCCAGTGGTAGTATATACAGCCCCAGTGGTAGTATATACAGCCCCAGTGGTAGTAGATTGCAGCCCCAGCGGTAGTATACAGTGCCCCAGTAATCCAGGGCCCCCCCAGCGTCTCTCCGGTCACCTGAAAAGCAAACTATACTTATCAGTGTCCGCTGTCCGTGCCCGCTCGCCTCTGCCGTCTGCGATCCTCCATCTTCATGCGGCGTCTTCCGGTTTCTGTGCTCGTCGCAGGTAATGACGTCATTCCCTGCGACGAGCACAGGAAACCGGAAGACGCCGCATGAAGATGGAGGATCGCAGACGGCAGAGGCGAGCGGGCGCGGACAGCGGACACTGATAAGTATAGTTTGCTTTTCAGGTGACCGGAGAGAACGCTGGGGGGGCCCTGGATTACTGGGGATGCGGGGGCTGCTGTATACCGATGTATACATCGGTATGTACCGATGTATACATCGGTATACAGCACTGACTCGCGTATAAGCCGAGGGGGGTACTTTTCAGCCCAATTTTTGGGCTGAAAAACTCGGCTTATACGCGAGTATATACGGTAATTGCAAATATATGTCACTGAACCCTCCTTAATCACATAGAGTTGGAATAATCAGAGAAAGTGCATGTTGCAAAAATAAAATAGGACATGAGAATATTAAGAGCATGTAGCCATATAGATAACACAACCCTGCAAAATTTAATTTTTTGAAAAATACAAGAGAAGTTTTCACTGATTTTTATGTAATTTGGTGTAATAGGCTAAAATCCTATTTAAAAAGGAATTATGTCGAACAATTGTACATGTGATATCTGACAACAATGGTTTTTATCCATTTAAATTTATGTATAAATATACAGAGGCCCCCCATCGGTATACAGAGGCCCCCTGCTGGCACACGGCCCCCCCATCGGTATACAGAGGCCCCCCTGCTGGCACACGGCCCCCCATCAATATAAAGAGGCCTCCCTGCTGGCACACGGCCCCCCCTTCGGTATACAGAGGCCCCCTGCCTCCGCATTGATCTCACTCTCCGATGACCGCAGGCACCTGTGGTCCTCCGGCCACTCTCCTCGCTGTATGTTGGGTTTGCTGAGAGCGGCGCAGAAGGGATGACGTCATCACTGCGCCCAGCGGTCACATGTAGAACCCGCCGGCATACAGCGAGGAGAGTGGACGGAGGACCCCCGGGTGCCTGTGGACATCGGAGGGTGAGATCAATGCGGAGGCAGGGGGCCTCTGTATACCGAAGGGGGTGGCCGTGTGCCAGCAGGGGGCCTCTGTATACCAATGGGGGGCCGTGTGCCAGCAGGGAGGCCTCTGTATACCGATGAGGGGGGCCATGTGCCAGCAGGGGGGCCTCCGTATATTTATACATAAATTTAAATGGATAAAAACCACTGTTGCCAGATATTACATGTTCAATTGTTCGACAGAATTCCTTTTTAAATAGGATTTTAGCAAAAATATCGATCTTGGTTTTACAAAAAAATCCTTATGTGATGGAAAAAAATGGAGGTCATTTTCGTAATCAGCACATCAAATTACATAAAAATCTGTGAAAACTTCTCTTGTATTTTTTTGATCGCAGGCCTGTGTAATATATGTGAGAGCAAATGCATAGTGCAAGAATGAATAGACTGAGTCCCATAACAAAAACTGTCATTAGAAATGATTGTGTTAATAAATAGCCATAAATAATGCAGACCAATGTGTCAGCAGGGGCCCAACGCCATAGCTTTTAGATACTTAGTATTATTTTAAATTATAATTGACAAATAAAAATAATTGTATTTAACTTTATTTATATATTTACTGTTGTACTGCTATGTATCTCTTTTTGGGTTCTATTTGTGGTATATTCTAAATATATAGCTTATTACAAATATCTTTAAAGTTATGATGCATATAATATGTGTAATGGAAAATCCCACCTGCAGGCTCCTGCGTCTTCCATTATTCCATGATGCTTCGCCATCAATGCAGCAACGTCTTTATGACCTACGCAGTTACCAGGTAACCGCCATTGTTCTAAATTTGCATATTAGAATTCCATTCTGGAACTGGTCAACTTGATTTATTAACCCTTTCAGCTATAGTCTAATTTCAAAGCAATGACCAATTTCTTCATCAGTGTAGCTGGTTGAAGGCTTGAGATTACCTTAGGTCAGTTTCACACCACGGTTTTTCTGATCCGGGGCTGTCCGGTGTAAACCAGACAGCCCTGGATCAGATTTCAGCCCCATAGTACTTCTATGGGGCCGGATGGTGCCGGATGGCAGCTATGTGCCATCCTGTTTCCATCTGTCCTGGAGGATCTGGCAGCATTTAGATTTTTCTCCCGGACACAAAAACTTTGCAAGCAACGTTTTTGTGTCCGGGGGAAAAATCGGAGAAAATCGGATGCTCCCGGATCTGGAGCCTTCTAACATGGGGTCTATGGTGCCGGATCGTGCCACATCCAACATAAAATCGGAAAATGCGGGAGCTGGACACTGGGTGCTGGAGGTTAGCATCGAGCACTCCTAAACTTCAGCACCAGGAGCTGTCCCCTGCATTGATTTCAGGACCGCGGCTAGCTCCCTGCTAGCCGCGATCATGAAATTTCTGCAGCTGCTGGTGCAAACATTGGAAGCCGGCTGCAAACCGGACCGGAGGGCATATTTGCCCTCTGATTCTGTTTGCAAATCCGGTCCGGGGCTGTCCGATTCACATCGGACAGCCCTGGACCAGATCACACCGCGGTGTGAAGCCGACCTTAGAGAGTATTTGTAATGGCACCATCTTAGATTACATATAACGTATTGATCAATTGACTTTTATTCAGTTTTTTTATGGAAAAAAAAATGAAGAAAAAAAAGTCCACCAATAATTTATTGCATTATGAGTTTATGCTGTCTATCAAGCAGCTTAAAAAACAATTACCGTACCCTTTTCTTTGGGTCGCTATTATTATAACAATAATATAATATTTATTCATTTATATAGCACTATTAATTCCATACCACTATAAATACATTTTGAAACACTGTCCTTCTTGGGGCTCACAATCTAAACCTCCTATCTGTATGTCTTTGAAATGTGGGAGGTATCCGGAGTGTCCGGAGGAAACCCACGCAAGCACTGGGAGAACATACAAACTCCTTGCAGATGTTGTCCTTGGTGAAAATCAAACCCAGGACCTCAGCGCTGCAGGTCTGAGCCACCGTGCCGGCCTTATTATGGAAATATCAAATATTTATATATATTTTGTATGTTTTATTACGGTTGCATACAACAGCAATTTCAGGAAAAAATAGTTTCTATGTCTAAGAGCCACAACAGTTTATTTTTTATCAATGTAACATTTTGTAACTCAAGTTAAAAAAACAAAAACTACTTTGGAGTACACTTGGGGTGGTTTTACAATAGCGTTTGATACTGATCAGGATGAGAAAAGATGCGTAGATGCATGTGCAAACTGATGCAATTTCATGTTAGTGCAATGTTTTTTTATCCTGATCAGTATCATAGTGAATTGTAGTTAAAAGGTTTGAAAATCATAGAAAGTGATGGTTAGGGGAGAGAGAGACATCTTGGAAAGTCCGTCTCCTCCTGCTACCACCCGAATTGCAATGCAGCGCTATTCAACTCTATGTATCCTGTGTCTGCTCAGGATTCCTGCGCACAATTCATGCAGCCTCAGACAGATGAAATTCACAGCAAGTTGCGATTTTTGCCCACATAAAAATGTGGTGGGATGCAACTGCATGCAAACGCATGCCACTGTTAAACATAGGGATGCAGGATGGATCCGTAAGCTGCCACACTGGGATGAAGGGCGATGTAATGGACCCAAACGCCAGTCTGAAATCAGCCTTATATTCACCAGTGCCAGTGCCATCCCAGTGAAGTTGGCACCCACCTTGAGAGTGCCGATACATATAGCGTTTGTATGGTTAACAGGGGGAAATACAAACATAAAACGTCAAAAAATAGGTGTATTCAGAAAAACAATTACAATCAGAGCAGACATGGCGACGATCAATGATAAATAGGAGCGAGCATTAGATCAAAGGAAATGGTTGCTACTGAATTCCAGAGTCTATGTGACGGTATACAAGGTGCTTCGCGAAACACAGGATCACTCAAGGGAGACACCTCCCTCGGGGAAGCTCGACCACCAAATGTATTTGCAATTCTGAATATCAATTATAATACCTACAATACAACTATGCTACTTTTTTTAACTACCTGGCCATGAAAACATTGATTTCATTAACTGTTTTGTTCTTTCTTTTTTTTTTTTCTCACCTGTCATGTTATGATTAAATTGACTGGAAATTAGGGATGAGCGAGTATACTCGCTACTATTCGGAACTCGCTGAATAGTAGCGGTATTCAGGTACTCGCTACTCTCTGAGTATCTTATGAGTACTCGAGAGTAGCGAGTAGTCCGAATACTTTTCGGACTCGCTATACTCCCAACGAGTATCGGGACCTACTGGTTGCGAGTATAGCGAGTCCGAATAGTGTGGTACTCGCTCATCCCTACTGGAAATCCTATATAACTAGCACTTTCCAATTAGCCCATTTCCAGCAAGCAATGCCAAAAAATAGATGACTAAAATTGCTTCTTTTTTTCTCCTGCCACTGCTGCTGACAGTCACCAGGATTACAGGCCAGATAGCTCCCAAATATACATAATACGCTGTAAAGTTATTGTTGAGGCTCATAACAACATGTCCAGAGCTTCCCTTTTTTAGATTAGCACAAGGAACAAGTACGGTATCTCGTTTTTCAAGCTTTACACGTAGAATATTGTTAAGACAGTTGTAGTTTGTTTTTGAAGTAAAAAATATATACTATAAAGCCGATCTTTCTCCAAAATTTTCAAGTTGAATTAATATTAGAATCTGAGAGTCCTCAGTGGTTGATACATTTTAATGGTTAATTGAAAAGATGGTAAGAAAAAGCAAAGCAAGCTTTCGAGACTCTATGGCCTCTTCATCAGGCTAATAATGACACAAATTCTGAAGACACACATATATATACAAATACAGGGTAGTGTGATGCAGTAAATACGCCAGGTGACGTAAAGCAGAAAAAAGTAGTCAGTCTTGGGAGGGGGAGAGGAGCTGGGGAGGTAAAATCAAAGTTCCGAAATAAGAGGAACAGATTGCATTCATGTTCTTTGATTAGTGGTTGGTCGAGACCTGAAAATTCCTCAATGACTGTAGTCTGAGGAATTAGTTATTTTCCTCATGGAAAGGAATCTGCTTGCCATAATAAGACAGATAAGCTGATATGGAGACTTATAGCCGCAATGCTCCTCTGGGAAATATGCAAATTGTCACTTCAGTGAGGAAGTGGACAAACTCTAGCGTCACCTTTAGGTAGCAATCCTCAAAGTCATAATCGACTCTTTAACAAGCATTTTAATATGACCAAGGATTTGTGCCAGATCAGAACCCCAAACTGCAGATGCTGCGTTTGCCCCTCATGTGAGACATTTATTCCTGCTTTAAGTGTGTCAAAGTTCTATATTAGTTTATATTCCCACACTCTTCTGTCTTGCTGTGATCTGAAGTTATCTTTTAGAACTAGTATTTTCATATCAAATATTGTGTGATCAGGCGTACAGAAATGTCTTGTACTGGTCTCCCTGAGATCAGCGATTGCTTTGTGATGTTGGTCTACTAGGCCTTGCTCCCACCTAGCCAGAATCCTACTCCACACTGATGAAGGGCAACACCCTGAAACAGCTGTCTGTGGATGAATACCTGGCCTTGGTATTCCCTTGTCATATCTTTAAGCTCGTAAAGAGCTGGATATTGACTCAAAGGGTCACTTAATATGGTGGTTATGGTGGTCTCCTCAAAGAGCCACCCCTTGGCTGGGTCCTTCCCTGGAGGGATATCTGGCTAGTCCTGTGTTGAGACTCCTAAACGAGGCTCCATAGACTTTATTTTCATATTCATAATTCCCAGGGGGCAATGTGCCTAGGAATTCACTGTGTTGAGCGCTTTAGCCGGCTGCCTGCAGTGTTTTCTTGGACTGGTCTCCATGAGATCAGTGATTGCTTCGTGTTGTTACAGAAATGTCTAGGCACAGTTAATCTGTCCTTCTTCCCTTTATTGTATGGCGATGAGAGTTCATCCTAGTTCTGAGTTGTTGCCCCATCTCACCTACATATAGATTCCCGCTCACACATTTGGTACATATAATTAAATACACCACATTGGTTGTGGTGCAGCTGATGTTACCTGGGATTTTGTAGTCCTGATCTGCTCCAGGAATCTTTATCTTCTCCATTGTCATTATAGATGGACAGGTTTTGCACCTGTTCTGCTTGCAGGGAAAGGTTCCTGTTACTGTTGGGGAGGACAGGGCGCTTCTGACAATGATGTTTTTAGATTCGGGGGCTGCCTAAAACACAGAAGTGGGGGGGACTGGAAATATTGATTTTAGTTGGGCATCCTTTTCTAGTAGTGGTTGTAGTTTCCATGCAGCTCCTCTTAACACCTCCAGATTTGAATTGTAGGTGACTACAAGAGGGACCCGGTTGTTTTCTTCTTTAGGTTTGTAATGTAGGAGATGATTCCTTGATATTGTAGTGGCTCTTGTAGTTTGGTTTTCAATTGCTCTTGGATGGTAGCCCTGATTCAAAAAAGGCTTTCAGAGGCCCTCAAGGTAATTGTCTCTATCTGTAGGGTTGGAACATATCCGATTGTATCCAATGGCCTGGCTGTACACAATAAAGTTTTTTATATGTTTTGGATGAAAACTGTCCCATCAGGACAACCTGCTCTCTACCGAGGGTGGTGTGTCGCCCCGGGGTGTGGGGTACTCAGGTATCAGGCGGCAAAAGGGTTAACTGTGTCACGGGGAATAGCGGCCGCGCCTGATCCCGTGTCCCCGGGGACGGTTCTCTTGAAAAGGGGATTATGTACAAGGGATTATTTACAAAGTTAGTTAGTTGTCGTGACGCCACCTGCAGTATCTGGTTAGTAGCACCAGCGCCGCCACAGTCCGCCGAAGGTCGGTGGTATTGCGGCTGAGATGGAATAGTCCTCCGCAGGCAGGATTGGGACCTCCAGGGCAGCAATCCTGTGAAAGGAATAAGTTCATGGAAAGAAGATGCAGCAGAGTCAAAGTCACTTCACTCCGGCTACTTTACTGGAACTTTAGCAGTGTTATTACAGTCCTCAGTGCAGTAAGATGTTAAATGACAAGTAGCAACGGGTGGCTGCAAGCGGATCTCAGGTAGCTGGATGGAATCCTCAGCGTGTGCCTTCCCTCTTTCAATTCTTCCCTGCTTCCCAGTAGTCGGTGTGAAGTCTGACCCGATAAAGCGAATCTGGCCTTCTGCTGTCTCTCACTCTCCTTGCTCCCGTTGGGTTACCTTCTGCTGGCCGACCGCTGAACCATCAAGCGGTGCCTGGTACCCTCTTCTGGTCGCTTAAGAGTCTGGGCAGTATATATATATATATATATACCCCTAGTTTGCCGGATTTCCTGTGGTCGTTGGAGGATCCCACAGGTGCAGGCTCCGGTGCCCGGTAAGCTGCAAGGATTGGACTCTCTGAAGTCTCTCTTCTCCCCCAGGCTGGCTGTCTGTGCCAGGGAAAGCTTTCCTTCTCTGGGTCCCTCAGCCGAAGAACCCTCCTTCCTAGCTTGCCATTCTGCTCAAAGACTGGCCCTCCTTGTTCCCCCTAGAGGTGGTTTTATTCCCTCCCGGGTACCTCCCACCATGTGATCTAGTGTGGGGGTGCTTGTGTGTAGTTTCCACCCATCATCCTAAAATCCATTTGCAGCTGGAGTATCTGCACTGCATTTATGGGTGCAGTACCTCTCTGTGACGCCTGCATTGCGGGGCGCCACAGTGGAAAGATGAGGGATATTGCATCTCACATCCAAAAATCATATATTGGCAAGAATATGCAAAACAGAAACATAAGGTTCTGGGTTTAACATTCTTATCAGACTGTATAAAGCCTACTGCCCCATTACTGTAAACCTCTTAATGGGTCCTTGACCCAAATGGTGTGGTGCCATATGCCGACCACCATTTCTCTACACCAGTAGGGGAAGCGAACTGGTAGCCCACAGTGGTCATGTTGCAAGGCAAAGCCTCCGTAGCTCCAGGCCACTACACACATAATCAAATCAGTAATAGCCTCCACATAGCACCAACACCAAGTGAAGGAAGCTAAAGACCTCACCTTCCACATGTTCTCAGACTGTAAGCAAAGAAGAAAAATAAGTGTAACCCCTCTTGCAGGTTCCCGCTAACTGAAAACACCTGGGTCAAATGATTTGCCATGAAAAACTGTTTAATTAATACTTTCATAGTGCAAAACTCACAGATCTATACTTCACATATATTTATGCTTCATCAATTATAGTACATCACAGAACTAATACAGCACAATATGGTCCTACCATTACATAAATGTCAGGTATAACATAAGAAGTCAACATTATCCAACAGATACCTGCCAAAAACATGCTGATTATTGGGGGGTCGACCATCAGGGCTGTGGAGTTGGTAAGCCAAACCTCCGACTCTTCAGTTTCCCTGACTCCGACTCCAACTCCACAAATCCATCTCCCTCATACACGGCTCATGTTTAATGTTATAAATTTATTGTAGTACAATGTGAACGTCAAGCTTTCAATCATTATTATGATAGAATAATCAAGCTATTTAGATGGAACATAAAAATATTCAGCACATTCTGCATTGACCTACTGTACCCAATTTATCATATATTTTTTATTCCAACTCCACCGAAATGGACACTGACTCCGACTCCACGACTCTGACTCCACAGCCCTGCCGACCAAGATAGTACCCAGTGGTGATGAAGTCCGCGCAGTCGCCATTACACACAGGTTGGAGATTGTAGCCATTTTCTTGGAGTTTTTCTCACATTCTCATGTCAGTCTCATTGCTATAATGCATTTACTAATACTTCTTATAATATTATGTTGTCTTTTACCACCCCCATTTGCTTCTTCTATCCAGTATCACAGAAGATCCACTCCCAGATAATGGGCAAAAAGAACATCGAGAATGCCTAATGCAGAAAGAGCGATCATAAACCAGAGAACTCCAGCATTAAGATACATCGGAGCCAACCTAAACAGTGCGACACACAATGAAATCATTAGTACAGAGAAATGATTAATGCTTATAATCAAAAGTTCAAAGCATACATCATGTACTGCATTTATTTTACTTGCTTAGATAGCATTGTTAAATCCATAGCACTTTATCTTCAGCACTGTATGTCTGTCAGTATGTCTTGAAACAGAAACAAGGGGAAAACAAGCAAACTAACCAACAATCCTAACCACTGAGCACCATATATGACATAAATGTTTATGATTATGACAATAACTTGGGAACAATGGACAGGATGGTGGGAAGAGGAGTTTTAGGCTGGGGTCAGACAGTCATACAATATGGACAACAATTGCATTGTAATACACGGAGTGGCTGGAGGCTCCCCTGACCCAAGCATAAAAGCTGCAGATTAATTCCTGAAGTTACCATGTTCAGATCAGGGTCGCCACCAGCCACTCTGCTGCATTACAATGTGATTGTTGTCCATGTTATATGGTGATCTGACCCTGGACGGAAAAGAAAACGTCTGTGTGCAATGCAAGGACGGTTCGGAGAAGTGATACATGTGGGCACTGATGAAATTATTGAAGGTTTGGCAATGAGAGGACACTGTTTATTTGGCTGTTGGCTCATCTCTATGTGACATCCCAATTTTATGGCTGCAGTTTCAGTAAGGTTTGCATTTAAACCTAATGACTTATCCTGTTTGGAAGAGACATCGTGAATTCCATTAATCCAACAAAATGGTGATCTAATGAGAGCCAGATTACTGAATTATATAGTCTTTGGACTGACCTCCAGTGGCACCTTTTCTGCCTCCAATAGACACATGGTGCCCAGTGCAGAAACAGAAAAGACGTGGCACATAAGGGAGCAACACCACAACACTGAGTCAAAAAATGTATAAATGGAAAATCTTTATTAATGCACAATGTGGAGAAGAATAAAAACATTTAAAACCATGGGGCGCTCCCATGGTCGTGGACCGCATATAGAACAAGCACTGGAGTATGTACCATGGCAATATTATAATAGAGTACCTGAAACACGTGTAGGCATGCAGTACATAGAGTAGTCACATATGGACCAAAGATTAATGGTCAATCGTTGATAACAGTATGGATCATATATACAGTGTGAACAAAAACCTGTATGTTAATGTTAGCAGGTGGCAGCCCGCATCAGATATTAGAATGGATAATATGCGCAGAGATGGCAATTGTTCATATGACAGTTGTGTTTAGGTCAGAAGCTAGTAAGCCAACAGATGCCACTCAAGTAGGACAACATGAATTATATGCTAGTTATAAAAATATCTGTGAAAGCAGAGTGGTGGTACAGGCGTGGAGTGTCCGCTAGCGGAGGGTGCATCTAGAGTAGCACTCATACATCCGTTAGCGGTGGTAGGATGTATACTGAGCCCGCTAGATGCCGGATAGCCCAGACCCTGTACTCAGTGATGTGTCCAAGAGTGGCCGGAGCCCTCTAGTTTACCTAGATGATAGAAGCAGCTGTTGGGGGTATGTGGTAACCCCGAACCCATGTGGGGGAATCCGTTACAGAATGACCCGTCAAATAGCAGATAGTACGAGTTATGAGGTAATACAATAGAACAAATGGCACGTAAGTATTCCAGTATTACTGCTAGAAGGGCATGCCTGTATTTGTAAATGCAACAGCCAGCTGGGGAGCCATGGGGTGGCTTTATTAGCCCACCAGGGGCAACTACATATATAAGCAACAACAAGATGTGAACAACCAACATTTAGGCAGTATGACCATATGCGAAATTCAGTATCAAATCTAGGCATAAATTCATATATGAGTACACATAGGCCACAGCTATATATGCACAGACCGCAGCTTGTGAACACAATGCAAGCAGCCAGTATGATAGACACGTTGTTAACGTGGTAATGCAGGGGTTAATAAGGACCGGTGTGGATACACGCGCTGTGCCTGAACCCCATACACCCAGTCAGGTCTATTGGCCCAGATTGGGTCAGGAACAATCAATTTACCGTCAGGTATATAGTTACCCAGTTACCCAGAGATTACCATATGGTCAGGGTTGCAAGGTTGCAAGAGCGAGGTAGAAGCAGTCAGACCAGGGAGCACCCAGGCCCCACGCGCATCGCTGATGAGGCGCAGCTTCGTCAAGGGAAGTGGCCATATTGTGCAAGTAAACTGCATTAAATACCTTCTCATTAGAGGACTAATGGGTACCAGCTGTATGCTGATGCCGCCTCGGACCTGTAGTGTGAGTGTGGTCACATGATAGCTGTCATAGTGACCGGTATACAATGCCAATGACGACTTCCGGTCCAGACAGGAAGTGTGTTATAGTATACCCAGTCACCATGGAGAAGAGTCATGTGACAGGGAGGAGCGGTTGGAACCACTGCAGTACATACTCCCACACTGTTTTTGCCAGTCAGAGAGGCTGAATGAACATAATAAGTTAGAAAAATAATGATATGATGCGGCAATCAAAGGGAGGAACACATAGGAGGCATAATAGTATGATAGAAAGCTAATAATAATAAACCATAACAAAAGCAAAAAAAAACCAAAAAAAAAACCAGGACATTGGCCATAGAATGGTCCTGTGCAGGGGAAGAGCACTGTTAGTATACAGCGTATATTCCACCGTAGTTCTGCTGGTCAATAGAATTGGTTTGGAAACAATATAATGGCAATATGCAAGAACGAACCATAATAGGTGGTTGGTTATTGGGGACCAGCAGGAGGAACATAACAATTAATGACCATGTCACATGCATTTGCTTTGTAAGAACTGGACAGTCCAAAGCAACAACATGGTATAGGTCCACCCATCCTAGTATCAATATATACCTGTGGCAGACTTGGTTGACCGGCCGGTCGGCCAAGGTGTGCACATGGCACGGTCAATGTTTGATCACGCTGTGTCACACTGACCATATATGTACCCAAGGGGGTGTAATTGTACAAATGAAATCTGGTATGTTCTGGTAGCATATGCGGTATTGAGTTACCGGTATACATAGACAGTTTAAAGTACGGCAGTACCAGAATTTGTATTATGAGCCGCGTCGGTATTGTTAGATGAATAATTAGAAAAACCAAAAACGTCATGTTAAGCCCACAAGTGCCATGGCTCACTGGCCTCTGGTTAACAGAGGTCACCACAAGATGTCATGTTTTACAACCAACAGGATATGCAGGACTAAGGCATCATTAGTTTATCAACACCCCCATCACTCCTGAAATTCAACTGTACGGCGCAGTAGGTCAATAGCAGCAATCAGGTGAATCTGCCAATGACAGACAGACCGTGACAATGGTCACTTGAGGTTGTGTTCTGGGAACAATTTTGGTGCAAATACCAATGAGACCCACTGCCCCATATAGCCCCAGGAGCATGCATGTTTACCAAGTTAAATGCCAAGGGCTAAGTTTACACCCAGCAATGACCAACAGCCTGGGGACGTGGGCCCACATTACAGATGGAACGTGGTAATATAGCCTGTTAATCAAATGTAAACATATATAGACAATAGCCCTGCATACTCGGCAAGTTGACCAATTCTAACAATGGGGCCACCGAATCAAGGGCACCAGTATCTGCAATGTATCAATCATGGTACAGTGTTATTTATTATTAATGCTTTTGCATGACGTAAATGAACGAAGGCATGAGTTTAGTATGAGGGTCACGGCGCATGCCGAGTTAGCACATCATAATAGAATCATAAGGCTGGACTGCCATCAACACGTCAACCGGTAGTTGATGGAAACAATCAGTATAGCAGAAAGCCACATGGTGTTGCCACCCTATAAGCAAATCATGTACAGAAATATTGTGTAACCCTAAAGGGGAACAATAGACGAGGGGTACGAGAAATGGGCTGCTACCTATATAGGAAACCAAATTCAAGTTAGTATATCAAGGGGGTTGAAAGGTGGGCCAGTATATCCCATATTTCACCATCAACCAGAGATTAATTACAAATATACACAGGGTAGTGAATACAGTGGCAATTAAGTCAATAGGCCTTATGTCACATTCTGACCTGGGCCTAAATGAGAGTTGACACAATAACCGGGGAGGGGGAAGGGGGGTTTGGTTATTGTCCAGTAGGCCAAACGGGGCCAAGTATAGATCGATGGTCCATCCGTGTAGGTAACTACCCAGAGAGTGGACGGGATAAGTCATGGGAGTACAGACGTTCCCCATATTAGGAATCAAATAGGAATGGTATCCACGGTCCGCGCTGCTGCTCTTTACCAAAGGATTTCACAAAAGGTTGTTACCATCATAAGGTCCTTTATTCATCAAAACCTACGCGTTTCAGTGCTGTCCCAGCAGAATATGGCTTACCTCGGTCCATTAGTTGTTGTAGTCTGTTATAACTGGAAGCCGTGAGTCATCGTGTCTGTCCTTGGGTCAGAGGAGAGTATGCCGATCAGTGTTCTTTGCCCATGTGTAGGGCCCGGGAGATAACTTTTTGTGGATAGCCCCATTTGACAAAACAGTTGTTCAGTTCCTTGGCGTGATCTTTGAAGGAATAGTTGGAGGAGCAATTGCGTCTGGTGCGGAGGAACTGGCTCACCGGTGATGCCCTGTCTCAGGTGTTGTGGGTGGAAGCTAGAAAAATTGAGAAGAGCATTAGTGGCCGTTGGTTTACGGTACAGAGTGGTCTTGAGAGTGTCTTCTCGAGATCCAAAATGATAGCCGTCTGTGCCGAGATGGTGTAAGGAAAATATTGAGATGGTTATTATTGAGGTCCTTGAGGAAGGTGGTACACTCGGCCTCTGTACCCCGCCAGATGAAGAACACATCATCAATATATCTGTGCCATTTGCTGACTCTGTTGGTGAAGGTGTCTGTAGGGAATACCACTCTCTGCTCCCACCATCCTAGAAAAAGGTTTGCGAACGAAGGTGCGCACTTGGCGCCCATGACTATACCGGACACCTGGCAATAAAACTGACAGTCAAAGACAAAAAAGTTGTGGGTGAGCACGAAGTCCAGTAGTTCCAAAAGGAACGAGTCGTGGAGCCAGTCTGAGCCCACCTGTTGATCCATGCATGGGGGAAAAAGTCAGACCTCTTTCGAGTACGGAAATTTCTTCTCTGGAAAGATTGTGGTCGGAGAGGTTAATTATCTTTAGCTTCATGGTGGAAGTCTGAGGGGATAGTGGTATGGACTCTGTCTGGTCAGTTTCCATGATCAATGCGGTGGCTAACGATTCCCCCTTGGAGCCCCTTGCCCCTGCCTTTTTTCCCCCGTCCGTTTGGTATCGGGGGTGGTGGTCTTACGTCCCCTTCCTCCCCACCCGGTTTGTTATTGATGTCGCTTCCTGACCCTAAAAAATCATTGTTGTCCATATCTGATAGGTCAGTGGGTTGGTCTGAGGGCTCTGGATCACTGGATGTTGGGTCACGAGGAGCGGGGTTTTTTGGTTTAGGGTTGCGTGCATTTTTAGGGTTACGGGGATTACCCTTATGCCAGTGGAAGGCCCGTTTGTTGTCAAAGTCGCCCTTATCCCGCAGAAATTTCTTCTTTTTGCCCTCAGTCACAGTTCTTTCAAAGTCGCCTAAAGTTGTTTTCAATTGTGCTAAGAATGATGTGACTTGCGTGTCTTTGTCGTATATGGACAACTGTTGTTCAAGTGATTTGATCTTATTTTTTGTCTCTAATAGAAGTGCCCGGTCATGGTCAACCAACATATTAATTATGATTTTTGAGCAATGTAAAAGACCCTGTTCCCAGGTGTCCCGGAACTGGTCTGAGGGTTCCCATGGAGCGGAAATCTGTACCCTCTGACGAAGTGGAACAATACCAAGTTTATTATATTCTTTAAGAGTACGGATGTGGAAATCAGATCTCTGGTTAAAAAGGAAAAATAGTTGTCCACCGTAGCGGTGGCAGTGCTGTCAAAGAAGTTGCTGGAAGAATTCGCCCAGTTGTCCTCCCTAGAGTCCCAGCCCATAACAAGGGTATTTAATGCAAGGAGACAATTAGATTATACAGGGTGAGAGATTATTATTGCATAGATCAACATATAATAACTAGTACTCAATCTGGTAATTGAGGTGTGCAGTCATGGTGCCCAGTGACTAGTCGTGACATACATCGCCCCATAACGTCATGATCTTGCAGACTCTAGTCAGCTCTGGTGGAGCCAAATATGCCACTGGAGAGCAGAATCAACAGGAGAAGACGACGGAACCAGAGAAGGATTGTATAGTTTTAGGATTATATTTTATTTTATTTTTAACTTGTGTTTTTTATGCTTTGTAATCTGGAAAATAAAACAAAATCAAAAGTCACAGAGGAGGCAAGTCATTTACAGACCGGAGGCAGGCAGAGGGGACAGGGAACCACAAACATGGAGAAGAAGAAGCAGTGTATAGTCTGACCGGTCTGCGCTAAAACCTAATTAGCAGAAAACGTCGAGTGAGTATTAACCTCATAATGACATATGACTTATATCCCTAATACATCAGCTCCCTGCTTTTGATGATAAGACCACATCTTTCCTGGCAGATGATGGCTTTGATATAAGCCATCATGTGCCTCAAACAGTTGGGGTGGGTGGAGCTACGTATCAAGCTGTTAACCTATTAAATGCCACTGTCAATATATGACCGCAGAATTTACACTGCACCGACAGGAGGTGCACCATTCTAACCACTCATGGACACTCCCATGGCGCAATCACAGGATGCTGTTGAGTTGTCATGACAGCCAGGGGGGTGCTGCTAACCCCCGTGTCGGTCATCATAGCAGTCCTGTGATAACTAGCCCATGGCTAGCACTCAAAGGAGACCATGATTTCAGCTTTATAGAGCAAAACTGTGGCATTGCTGTAGGTTCACGTTCCCTAACAGGACTAACAAACACATTGCTGTGCAAATTAATTGGGACAAAGCATTTCTTAAGTAAAATCATAAGTTACCAGTCAGTGATTCAAACCAGTTTAACTGCTTTGAACAGGTGTGAGTGTACAACCTTGAGTAACAAAATGTGGTTTGACTGGTTTTCGTCAGAATATAACAGCTAGCTGCCCCCTCAGCTTCAGTTGAGAGCTTGTTTCTGTGAAGAGGGGTTTAGTGTACTTTTTCACTCAGTGTGATTCGTGCATGTAAAAATGGATGTTACTCCACGGAAGAGGTCTAGAATTATTACTCTTAATGAACATACAAGTCTGACTGTAAGAGAAATCGCTTCCACTGTTGGTATTGGAAAATCTACCGTTTCAAGAATAATTCGCACACACAATGAAAACTGTATCGTTTTCTCCAAAACGAAAAGGGAAATGTGGAAGACAAAGGAAAACACCACCAAGAACTGATAAAACACTTATAAATAGAAAACACTTATAAATAGTAAAACTAATGCAAGAAAAACAAGTAAAGACTTGCTTTGTCCCAATTAATTTGCACAGCACTGTATATACAATAAGATGTCATATTTACAAGTTATTTACAATAATACCTACATAAAGTATATATATTATATATATATATATATATATATATATATATATATGTATATATACACACACATACACAATGCAGTGGGAAGAGATGTCAAAAAGTCACATGAAATAGTTTCGTTATGCTCAAGGATGCCCATTAAATATTGAATGGAGTCTTAATGGGTAAAGGAAGGATAGGAAACAGAGCAAAAGATGTTGCAATTGTATCTGAGTTGATGGATAAAATGAGCTAAATGTTAACATACCCTGGTTAGTTATGCATCAAAGTCAAAACAATTATACCCCTATGATAGGAGTTGCAGATGGTCATGTGGTACAAATTACCCTAAGAAAGATGATAAAATGTTATGAGCCATGGTAGAGCTGTACCTTTAAGGAGGAGTTGAACAGAGTTATAGTTATTTATGGATTACCAGTGTCACCGGTGTAGGTTAGATGAGGTTACTACATCAGTTGTGTTACCCAGTTGGTCTGGTGCTGGAAAGGATTTAGTTAGTGGATGTAGAAAACAGGATCTAGAAGGATATGTGGGATTAAAGTGATTGGTATATATTGGTGTATTTGATCTATATAATGGTAGACATACCTCAAATCAATCTGTGGATCCTGTGCTGAGTGAATCAGTTTATATACCGGGTCCTTCCCTGTGGCTGTAAGATGATTATTTATAGGTTAGAAGAAGTACAGCTTGTAATAGTGCTCGATATGTGAATAAGGGTAAAAATAATTACCACAAGCAATGAGTATTTAGTAGGGGTCTGTATCCTATTGATGCTTATGATCGGTCACATACAATGTCAATGCCTGTTTGACCAGGAGCTTTCGCTCTGTGGCTCTTTCATGTGGCTTTTTGATATGTCTTCCTACTGCATTGTGTATGTATATATATGTGGCGCCCTTGCGGAAAGGTGACACAACAGAGCATAGCAGCTGGCATTGGTAAATCGGTCACTTCACACCAACGCCCCACACACACACTCCGATCCTAAGCCAAAGTTACTTCATGTTAGGCATGGGATGGCAGGAGGAGCTAAGTGGAGGGTGGAACGTAGAACAGAACACAGGAAAGGGGTGGAGGAACTGGAGTAAAACCCAAGAACAGGGTTCAGAGGAAGTGGGTATTGACAAAGAAGGTAGTGAGAGGAGAAGAGAGAACCGAACGTATAATAAGACACCCCTCAGCTAACCAGTGACAGAGACAAAGCTGAGAATAGCGGGGCCCGGCGGCCGATGCCACCGATGGCTTGTCCGGAACCCAGGCTGAGACAGAGGAAAGGCTGAAGGAGCCAGGTGGACCCGACTGCTCAGGACACTGGTGGCTGGGCAAGGACAAGAGTGCCGACTCTGTAGATGTTTCCAGGCAGCTTTAGGCCCCAACCACAGGAACTCCGGCGGGGTGCGGGGTCTTTATGTCCCGAGACATAACACTGAGAGCCCGTGACGGCCGGACCGTAACTTACATGCGGAATGGAGGATGAGAGGGCCCGAAAAGTACACAGAAAGAGTGTCACAGACAAGCCATCCCAGCTGCTGAGAGAGCATCCTGTGCACATGGGACGTGAACAGACTATACACATCCATTTCTCATGACAAGGGCATTGAGGCAGTTTTCCTCACTCTCCAGGAAGCAAACATAGACACTAGGTTTCAAGAACTCTGCTTGGACCTACTTAATATAGTACTAAGAGAAAACTTTTTCCTTTTTGAAGATGAAATTTTTGTGCAGGTACGCGGAACCGCGATGGGGTCTAATGTGGCTCTGGCTTATGCTAATTTGTCCATGGACCATTTTGAACAAGAACACATTTACCCCAACCCTATATTTCAGTAACATGCATTAGCTTAGTATCGATATATAGATGACATTTTTTGCATCTGGCATGGGGATCAAAGTTGCCTTTAGGAAATCTACAACACAATCAATAGAGTTAGACCTGAACTCAAGTTCACTCTATCTCACCATACCAATGAGGTCACATTTCTTGACACCAAGGTTAAAGGGAACCTGTCACCTACAATTAAGGCCCTACACTATCACTACCTGTCCCTACACCTTCCTAGCTGCTCCCTATGTATCCCTATATGAGCTAAATCCGCCCTATAAAGGATCTG